>DVQM01002339.1:0-10245 GCA_018231645.1 Heliconius ricini | reverse complement strand
GAACCCATTATCATTGTGCCTACAACCGCAGCTACCAACCAGAAATCTAAAATTGTAACAATTGAAATATATGAACAATATTAATAATTAGCTATATAGTTAGTATATTTTAGTACTACATCAACTACAATAGGCAACCACAATTTTAAATTATGATGAGAAATTTATTACTGACAAAGTATGTAAGCTAAATTTACTCACAGTTTCTAAAGTTCAGTGTATAATTTATAAACAGAAAATAACTATTACAATATATAATATTTTTATTATTGCTAGATAAATAAGTTTTAACATCTCTTCCTTTATTTCCACACATAGCACTGTAGAAAACGTAACCTTAGTATTTAAACCCTACGTTAGTTCGTGAGTTCCGCCACTTAACACCCGATAGCTGCAAAATTTGCCGAAAAGAGAATAATGAAAGTGATTTAATGGGAACCAAGTGTCCTAACTCAACATTTCCAGGTTATGCTATATAAGCTAAAAAAGAATAAAAAATACTAATCTATGTACCATTAATACTTAATACAAAAACCAAAATCTATTTTAATAAAACTAAAATCGTATATCAAAACAGTAAACACTATTTATTAGTTTCCACCGAGATATAAAATATATTAAGTGGAAAGCAAACATCGCGAGTGTACCACAGCTTATTCCATTTGACACCGCTGACAGCCCGCAAACACGTGATTGACACACCTGCCTGTGACCCAGTTGTACTAGGCCTAGGTTTAAATGTAAACCTCTAATATTTCGCTCGATTTTCGAGACATTGTGTGTTGATTAGAACTTAATGACTAATGTCTCTAAAATCGGAAGAATTACGGAGAGTTTGACTTCTAACTTTTACTTACCATTATGTGATATAATAATGTATATTAACTATACATTATTATATTATATAACATATAACGTTAGTAAGATAAGTAAAGATGAAATGTAGAGTTTTTCTGTCCACCTGTAATATCTCTCAAATAGGCACTAACAAAAACGACCTTAATATTGGGTTCCGCTACTAACTCTGCATTTTAGGTGTGATATAACATTAATCTCAAGCGGTACATAATTCCATACTCAATACTTTGACCGTAGCTTCAGAGGGTGAAATTGAAATGGTTAACGAGATCATATCTAACACATAACTATTTTTTAATTGCAAGCTAATTCTTATAATTAGCGAGTTTAACCAAACAAATTCATCAGTTTTATGACATTAGTATACATTTACAGATATTACAATAAATATTTCGGAATTTTTTCAAAAGATACAAAGAAAATTTACATTATAAGCGTATAAGAAATTAACATTATTTACGTACATTGATAAAAGCTGTTTTACCATAAAAAGCAATCTAAAATCCACAAACATTTCAAATAACAATAACTCTTTTCATGAAGCAATTTCTATTTGTGTTTATTGTGCAAGATATTTTATGGCGAAAATTTTAAACAAAAACAACGATAATTCGGAATTGATACTAAATATTAGAATGCGAATTCATCTGACAACAAAAGGAAGGAATTCTTTATATATTTTTACATGTGTTCTATATTTTTCTATCATATTAAAAAGTACGTATGTTCCATTAAAATATTTATGAGAAACCAGAGCCAAGTACTATACTGAATAACTCATCGCTTCACCGACAAAAGAAGCAGAAATCTATATAAGTGCCAAGTTTTGTGTGTTTTGTGTGTGTTAACATTATGTTTGTATAATCATATACTTTCAACGCCTACTGAACTTATACTATTAGGTTGTGTTATTTATTTTGATGGAAAAAATTGCAAGTCAAAATTTGAGCTTTAACTTGGCACCCATATTTATCTCCAATTCTTTTGTCAGTATAACCACTTAATTAAATAAAAATTAAGTAACACTATTGCAGGTATCGATATTGCAGCAACGCCAATAAGAGATTTAATGAAAATGTATCAGCTACAATATCCATTCCGAATACCAAATAAAACTAGAATTCACGATTTAGATTTAATAACGAACTGTGAGTGCCCCAGGGTTTACTGGCCTGCATGTGCCACCGACAATCTTACTTATGTGAACGTGTGTATTATTAATTGTCTGAAAAAGACACTAAGAAGATATGGACCCTGTATAACATATAGACGAGCTTTAAGTAGAAAAATGGTAATATTGATCCCTTCTGCTTGGAAAAATCGGGGCGATTCTTGAACGTCACAATTAATATTGTTCCATTTGTTGTTCTATTTTCTGTGTTTATTCCTAAATTTTTCTTTATTTTTTTAAGTTTATGTTTATATGTTACATACAACAGTCTTAATAAATTAATAAAGTTAAACAAATGCCTAACTTCTGATTTTGTCCTAACATATATTGCTTTTTATTTCGATATATGTATGTATATCCTCAGTTTCTGATGCAATTTTATTATGACTTTCATCTATTTTTCTTATTGCAAATCAAATCTTGTTATTGAAAATATTTTTATTGTAAAATTTCTTCTATAGTGCTTTCTATCTAAGATTAGAAAATTCATGATATTGAAATGATAAAACAAAAAAAATCAAAAACTCGCTACTTAAGCCGTCGCTGCTAGGTATTTTTTACCCATTCTTACTTCACAAGTCCATCGCGTCCAAGGCCATGGCGCCAACTGCCAGCAGCGTGGGGAGCGCTTCGCTTGTTTCCATATAGAAATGTACCTAAAGCGGCAAGTCTCTAAATTATATAGAAAAAAAGATTTATATATTTTTATTACCTCTGCGATATTTCATATCCGGGCTAACCCGGAGTTCGTCTTGAGCAAACTTTTAAGGATATAGATTTCAACACATAAAAGTAATCACGAAAAGCCTTAGAATTTCGTCTTTTTAAAATATTTGGGAATAAATTTATTATACTTTGTTGCCAAAATACCAGTGCCAAAAAAGTTTCTAAAACGTACCCCGGCAATAACAATTGCTTTCAGAGAGCATAATTTTAATACTACGGCAGCTTTTCCCTATTTATATCCGGCCCGAGCGATAAAAACAGGTGTAATTCGTCGTTTATGTTTTGTCGCTTTCTTTTATTTCATATCTGACCTTCGCTGCTAAAATGTAAGTGGTCACGTTTAAGATATTTTAATTATGTTTGTTTTGTTTTTTTTAGCTTCGTGTTGTATTAAGCATGTCTTAAAACTAGGTTCCCTGTATCTACCAGGGAACCTAGTGTTAAGACATTCCGTTCCAACGTACTGCCCAAATATTCCAAATGGTAAATGCCCAAATATTGCGTCTTGGTGGTAGAAGTCACCTCGCTTTTATTCTTATCAGTACAAGGAAATAAAATTAGGTCTTTTCCCAGAGTAAGAATCAAATGTACAACTGTGCCACTGCGCCACAATGGCCTAAATATAAAGTTCAAAATAAATTCATATTATTAGTTATAGAAAGGCAGAGGAAACCTAAAGCCTTATTCACACTCAGAATCTCTCCTACTGTCTAAATATTATAGTGTAATAACCCATTTTTTTTTCTTTAATGGTAATAAACCATATTATTACTCGTAAGCAATATATAAACAAGAAGTAAAAAACGTTAATTCAGTGAAATTGAGAACCTGCTATTTTTAAAGTCGGTAGATAATCACTAAATCGTTGTTGTATAAAGAGAAATTATTTTTCTATTATGCTGTTTATCACTGTTAAGCACAACACGGCCAATTTTTATAGTAAATCAGCTTCACGCTGTATCCCGCACACAGCACGGTAGGTAGAGGAAACCTAGTGTAAGACACTCAGTTCCTCACTTTCTGTCGAATTCTGGAGGCATTGCGTGTTAAATGGCAGAACTCATTGCTGCGCTTTGCCTCGACACCAGAGTAACGAAATGAAAATATAAATTTAACTAAATATTTCATCTCCTCGAATGAGGATCGAGCCCACAACCAGTTTTTACAGTACAGTAGGTTTTACAGTCACACTTTGTGCCACTGCACCACGACTGGCCTCAGTACATTAACATACAGTACATTACAAATAAACCCACAATAAGAAAAATTAAATGCAACAAAAGTAAACTAACATTAGAAGTACATGCAACATAGTACCAGCAATGTAGCATTTTCAGTTAAAAACAAATAAAAATAGACGATTGAAAATAAATCTTAAATTGTATAATAAAGGTTTAAAATCGATTCCCAATTGATACTCTTCTTTGTGCATAAATTATGTCTCAATTTTGGGAACCTTGCATCACGTTTCCAAAACGGTTCTAATGCTAAGGACATTAGGTATCGACCTGCGCTTAAAGGTAAAAATGGGACGAAAATAGGAAGGTCAAAAAGATTCTTAGCATACGTACATTTTATCGGTTGAGTTTCAGTTTGACTATTACACCGTTACTGTTTTTTTTGTTTATATTTAGATAAAACTAGATGTATACTTACTCAGAAAACGTATAAAAATTTGAAGGTAGTGGGACTCGAACACACGCCTCCTGGAAACCAATCAGACGCTCTGACCATTAAGCCATACGTTCACAGCCAGTCCATCTGACTAAATCATTTTCTACGGCACTGCCTTTCAACGCGCGATATTTCGCAAATATGTATAACAATAATATACTTCTTAGGTTTTTTTGTTATAAAAATACCTATTACATAGTAAAATATGTATATTTACTAAGAACTAAAATTTAAAAAAAGGCAAGTACTGCAAGATCCAATAACGATATTTATGTAAATAAAATAAATCACAGTAAGTTATATATATGTATTACATTTTTTATCCGTGAATTTTCGTCATATTCTGAAAATTTCCTGCAAATTTGTGTAAAGTGAGTTCAACAATATTGTCGAAATATAAGGGGCGGCTATCAAAGAGACTAGGCAATGATCCCCAGGGATTGAAAAAACGATATATGAAAATATATTTACAAAGGCAAAAAATATGGAAGGAACAAAATATTTTGTAAATTATTATTGAAAATATTTTATTGGTTTTAATATACATAGCTTTCTTGGATGTACAAATGAAGTAGTTTAAGTGGAACATTTTAATTAATGTAAATCAGGTGTTAATGATATATAGGTGCTGTTACTATAGAACTGTACCGGAGTTGCTCTGTAAGCGTTACAGGTTGTGGGTCGACTCGAAAAAATGAAATATTTAACGTTTTCAATTCTTCGCTCTCGTAACAAAGCAAAGCGCAGTGTTGAGCTACGTCAATCAATTGCGTAGAAATTTGGTTTTCTGTTATAGTAATAACAAGTAGATGCTATCTACAAGCAATTCCATACAAAATATAATTTTTATTTTTTTTGTTCCATGCCCCTAGAACCGTCTGTTCCTCACGTTTAAATTGTAAAATGGATAATATAACTATGCATTTAATCACCTAATAACATCTGACTAGGAAAATAAAAATTATTTAATTTTAATAAATGAGAATTGAACCCACAACCGTTCCGTACAACCAGACACTGCCGCAATAACCGTTGCACTATTTAATAATCTCATATTAAAATAAAATACAAGATTTTATAAGTATTTATAAATATTAAAATATTCGTCGGCGACGGGATAAGATGGGCCACAGGTGAAGAATCTAAATTGGGGAAATGTTTATGATGCGCACCGTCTGAAGTAATACTGTCTTCTGCGCCCGCCTCTCTATACAACATATTTTTAATATTTAAAGAGTTTTAATATATTTTAAAAATAAGACTTTAACTTTATATATTTATATTATAATTTTAATGCAATACCAAAAACTAACCTGATATATGAACTTAAAATATTGACAAATATAGTTTAACATCTGAATATGTTTCAAATAAAAATATTATATTCCTGGTGAAAAAAGTCTTACCTAATGATCTATACACAATGGGTATAATAACCATTTTGGTGCAGTGGCTCTTTGTCTGTCTTTAAACAGGCTTAAAAGGTTTTGGGTTCGATTCACATTCAGGTTATTAAATTATTCTCATTAAATCATTGCCTCGCTCTGCTAAGAAGACAAAGCAATGTCAGAGAAATTGAGCGGTGCATAGTAAACAGAGTGTCTTAACACTTAGGTCCTATCTATGTATCCTGCTATGTAAACAAAAAAAATATACAATAACAAAACGTTTGCCTTTTTCTTAAAAAAAAAAATATTTTAAATTGTCATCGAAGCAAAAAAAGGGACTTCTATGTGAATCACATTCAAGAGCAGTCACGGTTTTCCGGATTTTACATACTTTGCATCACAATGCCAATAACCACTATACCTTCGATTGACAGCCTAATGGAGGGAGAACTGCGAAACTCAAGATATTTTGTAAGTAAGCTTTCACTCAATACATTTCCAAATATGGGATTCATAATGTTAATTGCTTTTTTTTTGTTACAATTTTTACAGCCTTTTTCAGATCCATAGAGAGCTACAAAAATGTTTTAAGCAACTCTAGTTACCTACTATGGATTATAGTATTCAGTGTTAAAACACTCCGTTCCATTTTAACCAACTCCTGTAAGAAAGGGAAGTGGGCTATCATTCGGATTGTATTTTTTTATATTTGTTACCTCAGAACTTTTGACTGGGTGAACAGATTTTATGTTTTTTTATTATTTGAAAGCTAGTGCTTGCCGTTTAGCCTTATTTGTTTTTGTCTATTTCTGACAGTGGTATCTATGAGACAATCACATACGTCTTAAATTTGTATTAGGTATGAGCGCGACAAATGGACGAACAACGTGCTGGGAAATTAAGATAATTCATTCATCCGAATGGAAATCGAACCCACAACCGTCGCGACAGCTATACCGCTGCGCCACGATGTCTAATTAATAACATTTAATAGCATATAACCCAATGAAACTACATACTCTTCAAATGTATGCATGAAGTCAATTAAGAAACTTAATTGACGCTATAAACTTTAAATTATAGTTGAGAAAGACTTTGACAGCGAACAGAACATGATTGTATTGGACAATAACAAATTAGTAACTCGATTTATATTGCTTTGTAAGTTCTTTTATTATTTTAGTCTATTATCTACATCTTGTCTCTTAGAAGACACCCGTTAGACATGAAAACGCGATTGTGGGTAATAATCCCACTCGAGGGTATGAATTATTTAATATTTTCTTCACACTGGTAACAAATCAAAGCGAGACTTTGAGTTCAGTCACTCACGCAATGAAACCCAAAAATTCGGCGTAAGGTAAGGAATGGAGTGTCTTAACTCTTTTCTCTCCTTCTGATTTAGAATCATGATGAGTTTTTTTTAATCTACATCTTTGTGAAATTGACAGGAATACACAAGTTTTTATAAATATATAAAAATATTCTCCAATTTTACGGTTATTTGAGATAAATTTACATATTTTTTTTATTTAATTACTACTAATACTGCTGTCGTACCCGGGGTGAGGTCCAATGGAAATAGCTGAGAGTTGTGTATGGCACATGCCACGTCTAAGTGCCCGAGGTACAACAACCCAATGGTGGTTTGTTGATGGAAATGATTAAGGGGATCTAACATTACCTATACGGCCCTTTCTCGATAAATGGACAATTCGGAAGAGTTTTTTAATTCCAAATAGTAATTTCTGAGATTACACGTTCAACCAAATACACTTTTTAGTTTTAGAATATTAGTAAGAGTAGGACTTGAATCTTTAACAATCACATTTAATTATATTTATTCCAAGTGCAAAAAAAATATATAAAATTAATTTGAGCTTTAAATCTTTTAAAAAATTTGACTTAAATAATTTGACCAATTAAGGGTTTTATTGCGGTAAAGAAATTTTATTCTTTTAACATCTTCATTTAAAATATTTTTATAAAGTAAAAAAAAGTCAAAATTACTGCTATTGTTAGAATTGTAGCTATAAGATCCCTGTCTGTAAAATGTTATAGATATTCGTATGGACTATGGAGGGGTCCTGGAACAAAGACAAAGTGGGTGACAGCGGAATATTATTTTTTTTTTTCATTTTCTCGCGTCAAAGCGTGACGTTAGATTTCATCACTTAACGGTGTCTTAACACTATGTTCTCTCTACCTACTCTGCTAAAGGTGGACCATAAGCATGCTCACTCAAAAGGATGTAATATTTAATATTTTCAATGAAAATGCCTTGAGAATTCAAGTGAAAGTAGGCAACAGTAGCGGAGTGTCTTACCAATAGGTTCCCAGGTTAATTCTATCTCCCTGCTGTTTGCGGGATAGAGCGTGAAAACAAAAATTATCTCGATTATTTTCCCAAAATAATTCCAGTGTACCTATACAATACTTAGCACCGGCCTATTAATAATATTTCGAAAGCACTAAGTAAATATTTTCTTTTAAACTACAAACCCCCTTAATAGGCTAACGTTCGAGAGGGTTACAACACAAAGGTGCCTTGTTTGAACTTTGCGGAGCTCTAAAGCTTAGTATCACCACTCAGCTTGATTGAGTACTTCTAAGCCAAGCGAATACATAATATCTAGAAAATAGTACACAAACAAAAGTTAGTTATCACTCCGTTCTCCGTTTTTCGTTAATGTTTTGTTGTTTTTTTTCTGCTTCACGCTGTATCCTGCATATATTTTAACTCATATTAAGACACTCCGTTCTCTATTTTCCGCCAAAATCTGGAAGCATTAGGTCTTGAGTGGCGAAACTCAATCTCATTCCGCGCTTCTGCCTTAGTACCAAAGCAAAGAAATTAATTAATTAATAAATAAATAAAATAAATAAACTTCACGCTGTATCCCGAACACACTAAAACACTCCGTTTCCCACTTTTAAATTAAATTAAATTCTAGAGGCATTGCGTGTTGAGAACTCAACGCTGCTCTTTGCGTCGACAAAGAAATGAAAATATTATTAACAATAATAATTTATTCCCCCGAGTGGGGATCACACGCTTCACACGATCACACGCTTATGACTGTGCCATGACAACCTCGTCCTCGTCCTTGTCCCATTCGTCCCTGCTGTATATGAAGACCTGAATAATATATTATCTTCACTAATTAAGAATAGCATAGCAGGAAAGAAAATATTTAACTGAGCTTTGTATGGCACAGGGGCCACGTTCTTAGTGCCCGAAATGTATATATTTTCTTTTTATTATATATATTTTCAATTTGAACCACTACTTTCTAAGCTTTATTTGCATATCCAAGCCAAGAAACAGTTCAGCTATATAATGATATATATCATACGCTCCAAAAATCATCGTCATTATCATTAAGTCATTCGCTCTCTAAGAAGTTTTCAACTAATCGACTATTGTATTTAGATGCGCCTTTAGCATTAAATAAATAATTTTAAAACCTAACAGATATGCCGTTAATCGTACCCTCATTGAGTGAGCATTTGGATTTCTTCAATTTTTCCAACTTATATTCCGTGGATATACCTTCACTGGACGCCATCCCTGCTACTCCTCAGTGCTTGGGATGCCCGCGGGTTTACTACCCAATATGTGCTGATGACAACATGACATACGTCAACGAATGTCGAATGAACTGCGTTAATGAAAACAGACAAAAGAATCCCAAAGCTAAATTTGTTAGGACAGGACCATGTGAAGTTTTCCCTGATTTGAAATAAATGTTATATAATATTACACGATTCGCATATATACGTATTATTTTATTTTTGAGATTTTCGTTCGTTTCACTCTTTAATGTATCTTTAATTGGGACAAATATGTGTGGCTATAATCGGGACTGGTTGTGGTCCCCACTCGAAAAAATAAATATTTACTAATTTCATTTCTTTCGCCCTAATGTCAATGCTCAAAATAGAGGAGTGGGTGTACTTAACACTAGGTTCCCTTTGACTGCCACGCTGTGAGTGGTCTCAATTTATTTTAAATAATTTAAATTGTTCGCTCCGATATCGAGGCAAAGCGTGGCGTTGAATTCCGCCACTCAACACTCAATGCCTCTAGAACTCTACAGAAAGTAGAATAAGACTTGTAATTTAGAAATTAGAAATTTAGCACAAGACTTCCCTCTTCCTACATGCAGCCTACAGTACGAATCTAAAAAAATGTCACATATAATAAAATATTCAATTATTATTAAATACAAAGAAGATTTTAAAATAACTCTTGTAACGAAATGCTGCTGCTGATAAAACTATTGTAGCAAATAATTTTCATTTAAACCTTTACAGTTGTTCTAAATCTAATTAAGACCTAATCAAAGTTAGAAAATTTATGCAGTTCTACAACAACAAATACAAATAGCATTTCTGTCTAGGTTTTACAAATTTAATTAGAATTAA
>DVQM01002338.1:0-10248 GCA_018231645.1 Heliconius ricini | reverse complement strand
AAATAAAATATTTATTTACATTTATATTTTCATTTCTTCGCTCTGGTGTCGAGGCGCGACGTTGAGTTCCGGTACGCAACGCGTCCAGAATTCGGCGGAATATGGGGAACAGAGTGTCTTAACATAGGGTTCCCTTTGCCTACTCTGCTGTGTCCACACATGCGCGGGCGCATATAGCACGAATCCCATTTTAATGACAAAAGGGTTCTCTCACCTATTAGTAACTCTGAAAGGTAAATTGTCAAAGGGCTCCGTGGGTTCATCAGAGTAAAAACGTTTCACATCTCTTACTTTATCATTATTTACTCTTTTTACTAAATGTTGAGTACTCATTAAGCGTGTTATACATCTACGGAAGTAGGACATTATTTTTTTTTGTTCACAATTATGTTTTCGCAATAAAATTTGACGTAATTTATAAATTATTCGAATAGTTTTTATTTCGGATATTGTCAAAGTCAAAACGAAGAGGTTGCATAATATATGTTACAAAAATAGGTTTTTCGTTTAATACATATTTTTCACTTAGTGTGCAGACAGGATTCCCATTAAGACACGTTCCGCATTTTCTGCCGAATTCTGAAGGCATTGCGTGTAGAGTGGCTGAACTCATCGGCGCGCTTTAGCCTCGTTACCAGAGCGAGTTTTCTAGAGTGGGAGTTGAACCTATAACTTGTCGCGTTTACAGTATCTTGTGCCCCTCTGATTTTTAAATAAATTGTGTTCTATATATTTTATTGTGTTACTATTACTGTATGATTGGTAATAACTGTCTTTATATTAATTACATCTATTATTAATATTTGAAAGCTTCTTCTGTTTGTTTGGTTAAAGGTGTTAATAACAAGAATTATGAGTTCAATTTGACAAATTTCTCCATGTTGGACAGTTCATTTATCAAGAAAGGCTATATGGGCTATGTTACATAGAATTAATTATTTCAAGTTAACATATTTCACCTGTTGTCGGAACGTCATCAGGCATTTTAAATATATCTTCAAATGAGCATACCTATGTAAGAACCAACACAAATCATGGTTCTTCTTATTTCACTTACTTATAATATGGTAACTTATCTATATGAATTACTTAACATGCGATGTTGATTTTGTGTAATATAATTATTTTTACCAATTGAACAGTGAAACACAACATTTTATTTTACGTTACTATGGTTTGTTGAAATTATTGTTATATTATTTCACAAGTTATACGTTGAAATCTGAATGTTAAGTCGCAGAAATCAATGCTGTACATTGGAATAATTACATTTCAAGTATCATTCCCCCGGCCTGGTCTTCTCTAGAGTGTGATATACACAAATATAAAAATTAAAACACAATTAATTAATTATTCATAGGAATTAACAAACGAAAATAATATTTCAGAATTGTTAATAATGGGAAACGCCATCTATTAACAGTTTAAGTAAGCAAGACCATACTTGTTCAATCTATGCTTGATTCATGCCTAAAATTATGTCATCGTAAAGTAAATAATGTAAAACGTGTACCGTATGTTTTAATTTACCTTTTGTAAATCAACAAATTCTAAATCTTTATTTTCATATTTAAATATGGAGTAAATTTGTATATGTGAACGTTAAAAAATTTATATATATATCACATTTCACAATCTACAATAGACTAAAGAAAAATAGGCATGAAGTGGTACTTGAGATAAAGCGAAATAATAGAATTGCGTGTAACGGAACGCTTGTTACGAAACAACAGTATGAAAACAGACTCTATGTTTATACTGGAAAGTCTAAGCCAATGCTATTAAAGTTTGGCCTTCAAACTTCGCGAAAATGAATATGTACTTACTTATGTTATGTTGATATGCTCGTAAAAGGTTATATCGAGTATTAGATTTAGAATTAAATATTTTAATTTAGGAACGTTTTAAAATAATAAATGTGTAGTGCTTTTAGAATGTATTTATTTAATAAAACGTAAATGTGACCATAGAAGATTTAAGTTACTTTTGTTAAAGTTGTGTAAGAAAACAAGGTAAGCTTCTGAATTGTAATTTTGTCTAAATTATAACATACGTATGCAAGTGTATAAACTTTACTCATAGTGATAAATTAGCCTAAAAATATTACAATTTCAAATACCTACTTGTTTTAATGAATGCAATTTCTTAATAAAGAATGAAACTTTATTTTATCAAAAATGAACAATATTGTTTGTCTTGTATTCGACTGAATTGCGGCAAACCTTAAAAAAGTGATAAGGTTATTTATTGAAGTGACTCATGTATCAGTAACAGTTCGTCCAAATAGTTAATCAGTTTTAATAGATAAAACCTAACCTTAGAAATTTACTGCATTACATCCCGTAGATGGTTAACATTTAATCGTTTTCCGTTTGCTTGTAAGACTCGTTAATAAGAAAACCTAAAAAGTATATAAAGCAGCGCCATCTATTGTACAAAGCCATAAACTAATTTTATTCTTTCTTCAGTAAATAAGTAACTTTTTTAAAGTAGAACGGGAGGGAATATTTATATTTATAAATAATATTTATAAATATTTTTTATTTAATAAGTATACTATGATACTATGGTTATAATATGTATACTGATACGATTATAACATGTAATATGTATACTATGAAAATTTTATGAATCAGCATTGCCAGACGTCCGACCGACTTCTGCGGTACGACCCGATTTTTATTTGATTTTTTCCTTAAAGTTTTTGTTTAATAGGTACTATCAATTTCATACAAATACAAGTATATTCATATGTACCGTAGCGTTTGGCGCTCCGTTCTCTCTGACTGCCCCGCTAGGGATAAAGCGTGAAGTTAGTTTTTTTTTATTATTACAGATTTAAATGCTTTACATATAATAAATATAGTAATGGTCGTTCAAAACAATAAAGTGATGTCTTTAAGTTAAAAAGCATTTTACATAGATTATCTATCTATCACCATGGGAACCTTTATTTAAAACTGAAATAAAAGATAAATAATAAATTAAACACTGATAATTTTAATTTATTGTCCCGCTTTTTGTGAAAAACCCCCGCTTTCTTACTTAAAATGCTTCAAAATTCTGCTTTTCATCGATATATGATAAAATCTGGCAACGCTGCTTCGAATCGAACTTATATTTCATCACATTATCTTTATTCAAGTTACTAAAATTTAAATGATAAAAAATATTGTTTCAGGTCGATGTACATTTAATATTTAAAATGGGCGACGATAACAAAAAACGTGGAAATAATTTTCGGAAAATATTTCCAAATATTTTCTTTTCTAAGAATAAAGAAAAGTCATTAAATAAAGAAAAAAATAAAATTAATGATACTAATAGTAATTATTATCAAAACACACATAATGTACTTGAATTTTATACAGACGACCACAATGAGCGTATATATGAAAATATAACTACGGCTTCATTTTCTCGAAAAAACAACGATTTAAGAGCTATCGATACTCCAAGTAATCACTCTTCAAGTAGTACTTTAGTTTCAGAAAATTCAAAAAATATAAATAAAACAAACATCAAAAAGACTTATGAGGCTGTTACAGACGGAAATAAAAATGTAAGATACTTGGCAAAACCACAAGTGCCCCCCAAACCTAAGAACGATTCATATATTTCACCACACGAGATACCATTTCCGGATGTTTATTATCACTCTTTAGACAAGCTTACGGATAAAATACCACTGGAACAATTTGAAGTATATAGAACTACAAAAGTTCAGGCTAACCCGGCATCTGTTGGTGCAGAAATAAAAAAGGTCAGCACAACATTTTTAATTTCACCAAAGAAAGAAGCGGAAGTACGAAAAATTCAACCTATTCGCGCTCGAAGCTTATCACCTAACAGGGATAAACCCCAAATTATTAATCATATTTCTAATAAAGTAATGACAAATAACCCGGAGAAGCCTTACAATTATTCTGCTCCGACCTCACCTATTGCTGCTGGCCATAAAATTCCTAACATGCCTGCAAAGGCATCTCCATATGAACGTCTCAGAAAAAATATAATAGAAGCAGAAGAAAAAAGAAATTTCGCGAATAGGGCAGATGTTTGTAATAAAATCACATTATCACCAACACTTTCGTCAAATATTACTAATCCACAGATTTTTTCAAAAGAAAACTTTGATTTAAAGGAACATATTAAAAAAGAAAAAACCCGACAGCGAGTTGAAGCATTTTACTGGCAAAAAATAAAAAAATTAAGAGAGAAAGAAGACGAATATATATTGAGACATTCGGTGAACGGGTCTCTGAGCCGACATAAAATTGATAACGGTTTTTATTCGAATTGTAAATATCTTAGTTCACATGGCGTGGATCCTACCTGTCGTAGTGTATCACGCTTTTCAGATGTGAGTGACAATTTACACCAAAGTCCTCTTCGTGTCCCCTTTGTTAGAGGAGTTCCGGGAAGGTGTAGTGATTCTTGCATAAATAACAAAAATACTTTTCATGCCGATGCCACTAACCGTATGACGTCAGAAAAAAATGAAAATTTTAAACCTCATTGGCCATTATGTCGTCGTGGATCTCTAACGCAGGCCAATGATTTCCTACTTCGTCAAGCGAAAAAAGGCACTTTGGAAGCGAAAAAATCATCGATAAATTTAACGGAACATAAAGCTATTGAGCTAGATTTGGGAGCCAAGAATAGATATGGAGTGGTTCAGAATTTTGCATCTTATAATAATCCTAACAGTCATGTAAAGATGCCTCCCGTGCCGCCTACCCGCACGACTAGCTTTATGAATCCTAAAAGTTTCTACACATCAAGAAACAATAACAAGAACACTACAAACTCTCCGACTGCTGTTCGTTCTTTGTGTTGTGAATCTGAGAGTGGATCTGAAGCTAGCGAGATTCGGCGGATTATGGACAGTCAATCATTCAAAGGTAAGTACAAGTTTTTTTTTGTGTCACGCTCATATCAGGGCAGGCAGAGGGAACGCAAGCATCTAGTGTTCGGACACTATTCCCATTTCAGATACTTTTATTCCTCGTTTTCCTCCTGTGTTTCTGGTAACATTACGTATTGAATGGCGGAACTCAACACCGCGTTTTGCTTGTCGGAAAAGTTATAATTTTAATTTATTTCGTAAAGTATCTGTATAAGTTAGTATACATGTACTATGTATGTTTGTGTTAGTATATATTAAAATTTATTCTATGATTTTGGCTAACTGCCAAGAACCTGAATACGACCGAGATTTAAATGTATGTTAGACGAAAACAATAATATATTTAACAAAAACTGTAAAAGTTATAAATTTTAAGGACTAAAAACTATATCAATATGACATTATTTTAGATTCATATCTTCATATTTTAACTTTAAACTCTATATACTCACATATTTATTTAAAAGTACACAAATATAATATTTTTCAACAATCATTGTTATCAAGTTATCAACTGTTTTTCGAGTAAATTATAGTGCTAGTGCCTAAGGAGTTTTATAGTATTTAAATCATCGCTTAAGTCTGTAATCAACTGTTACATTAAATTTTATTAATTTTATGGACAAAAGCTGGATAAAAAGTTTCTTAACAAAATTTATAAAATAAATTAAAACAAAATTGAGGGGTTGGAAGACGACAGAAAACTTCACTCACACCTGACACCTGGCATTCGCTCAGTCGGTCAGTGTTACATTTACAGAGAATGAGAAATGATTCTTCGAGAATTGAGCTATTCGCGAGCAAACAGGAATTTGTTGTATACTTACAAGTAAAATAAATTGCTGAAATATTACGATAGGCACATAATAAATATTGGCTGCTTTGCCGTTCAAAGTAAAAAAATATAGCAAAAACAATCTCTGGGATATGAATGCAGTCTTTTATTACTGTTTGTTTTAATATCACAAAGCGTATTGCGGCTGTTCATTTCTAGTACAAGTAAATGAAAATTGCTATACTTATAGATTGCACAAAAGCATAATTATATTTTTACTGTAAACTAGCTCCGTGGACGTTATTACTCTTTCCATACTATTTTGTCACTTATCACCCGTTTTCATCGAAAATCTATTTTCGTTCCATCCAACTTGAAGCATTGCGTTTCCAATATACTCAACGTAAAGCAAAGCGGGTACGAAGGCGGAAAAATTAAAATAATTTAAGTATAACGATTCCCTCCAGACGAGTCGGAAATTAAACTACCTCGTTTACAGCGGATTGACACCAATTTTCCGGTTTTTAAAATCGATTATACCCAGTGTCGGGAACACAGGCTTAATAGTTGTAGACAAAAAAAAATAATTTAAATCTAGCCAGTATTTAAAAAAAAAATCAAATATTATTCCACACTAAGGGGAGAAACATATTTTTATATTACTTTCAAATTTTGGTTGTTTGTGTTTTTATAGATTTTTTTTTCAATAATGTTATATGTTATTTTTTTTAAATTTTAGTTTGAAATTGTTGTTATAGTTATTATAGTATAGACAGACAGACAGACAGACAGACAAAAAACTCAAAAAAAATAAAATTTTTGCTTCCTGTTATTCTTTTTAGGTGTCCCTCTATCCATTTCATTTAAAATTACTAAATGTACGAACAAAATATTTTTACTGTCTTATTATATATAGAGATTAATACCTATAATTATTAGCTCAAAGTTAAGATAAAAAAAAATATATTTGGCATAATATAAATAAGTTAAAAAATATTCAGTTACATGACAATTATTTATGCCTTGTCTTATGTTTCTACATAATTGTGACAATAACTTTTATAAATACCAAATAGAATTAAGAATGCAACGGGAATTCTCAAAAAAATGCACGCACCGCGAAGCTTACTAATTTTTTTTATATTACTTTTAGCTGTCACCTACTTCATTTATTATTATTAGAAATAAATTTAAAAAAAACCTTTTGTTTATTTAAAGCAGGCTGAAAACACCTTGAAACCTAGCATTAAGACAGTTCCGTGTTGCCGCCGCGCTTTGCCTCGTTACCATATTAAATATTAAATTTCCTAGAGTTTCGCTTCGAGGAAAATGGACCCACAACTTCCCGCGTTTGCCACGACTGGCCGGCTATAACATTTATTATTGCCTCTGATATTATATTTTCTCATTACATTTCCCGTAGATATTTCATATACGGACAGCGATCTTATATCGTTTATTTATTATATTGTATGTATATTGGATATACATATAAAAATCAATAGCATGTTGATAGGTGTCCAAATTTTTTTATAATTTTTTTTTTCTTAAATTTTCAAATCATTTAAACAAAAACTAGAAAAACAAATTTATAACTTAGTTGTTAACTGTAGTGAAAGTTATTAAAATTTCCTAAAATTTTCTTAAATCAATATTTCTAGTTAACTAATGAATAACAGTATTTCATAACTGAGTGACTGAAAGTAAATGATAGGAGACTGGGTTATAGATAGATAGATAGATAGATAGCATTATAATAGTACACGGGGCATTCTGCGTTAGTAGTCAGCGCGCAGAGCGCCGCTTGTGACGTCGTGTTATCCGGCACAATCTTTTATTATTTTGTAGGTTTGATATTTACTGTTTTCCTTGTTTGTAATAATATTTTCAATATACTTTTTTTTTCTTAAATTAATTAACTTATTGCTAAATTAATACTCTGCCTATATTATTTTTGGTTTCAATAGATTTTGGCACAAGCCAATTTTAATCATGTTTAGTAATCATTTACACGGCTCGACACGATTTCGTATGGCTTGAGACTATCTTATAAAACCAAAAATGATAGGTTTGTTCTTAAAGTTCCAGAGGGGCTACAGCAGCACAAAAGCTGCGCAAGGTTAATGTCCGAATCGATCGCGCTACAAATGCGCGGTAGTCCAATTTAGTTACTGCTGCGCAACGGACCAATTCTAACCTCAGTTGTAAATGGGAAAAACTTTCGCATCAGTTTTAAAGAGGGCGTCTGAGGGCGCACACGACGCCCCCACATGTCGCGATCGCACGTGAGGTGCGCCGAAGACAATTGACCGGCTTCCAAACACTAAAAACTGTGATAGCAAACACCAAAATTTAGGTAGACACTGCGAGAGTCAGCATTACGATTTGAACACTACAAAAGTAAGCGCCCGAACGTCGAACGTGGCATGTTGTTTATTTTCCATCTGAGGCCATGGGTGTGGTTCAATGGCACTTACGCTAGCGTAGCCGCCGGGGGGCGACCACGTGATGTATTACTCGAACAGGACGCCCGCACGCCGCCCATCCCCACGGGAGTATCGGTGCATTCGGACGATTCTGCGCAATGCAACTCCAAGCATTAAGTGTAGCCGCTTTAGACTGTAGGCCAACGGTATAAGACTCAAAATAGCGCATAACCACAGAATATTATGTTTATCTGATATATGCAATTTGTATCTTATCTATGTGATATTCAGTTTAATTTACAATACAACATTTGATGCGACTAGCATTCATTGACTGATTTAATTTGATGCAGTATATTTGGCCATAATATTTTGTAATATTATATGACTTATTACAAGTTTTATTCTAAACTGCCTTCGTGGACACAACAACAAATAAAATAATAAGAACTAAATTAATATGTTGCTATAGGTTTGTATGTACGTACATAAAAATAATAAATTGAGAAGTAAGTCTGGTCTAGTTTAGTTTGAAGGGATGTAAGAGACGATTTGGATTTAGGTACGTACTTAGACAGTATAGACGTAGCACCCTTAACATATAGATAGTAAGTAGATTATTTATTATTTATATATAATAGAAAAAAGTGTAGATATTTAGCTTCGATAATATTTGTAATGACTTTGGTGATAATTTCCATTTTTTTTATTTCCACATTTATAACTACAACACTATTATGATTGCATAAATAATTGTATTTTTTGTTAATTATTGAATTAGGGACTTCATAGTTACATATTTCCTATTTACTTACATCACTTGTTTTTTTAATATTGAGAATATTTTAAATCGAAATGATTTGAAATTTGGAATTGTAGTTAAAGTGCAAAACTTATAAATTACTGTTAGACATCTCTTCCAAATGAATAATCTAAATTGGCAATTGAAATAATGTACTTGAAAACATTAATTGGAACATCAATATATTATACTTTAATTTTGTATAGTATCGTCCATATCCTGTTTACATTTTTTGTTATATAACAAAAATCATATTTTTACATTATTTTAATAAAGTTTTGAATGAGTTATTTTTATTATTATTATTATGAATATCTATTATTAAATTTACTTTCATAATTCCTGGGTTCAAAGGAACCGGACTCTGGACACAGGTCCAACAAATAGAAGCTTATCAGCTGGGATCCATTTCTGAATAATGCCACCGGTGGCCGGTTGGTCTCCGGTTAATGTATAGCAACTAGAAAATAGAAAAATCTAAATTTGGACCATGGAATGGAGTTTGGATAATGCTTGAGCAGCAACGGCGTGGTAGCAGCACTGGTATAGAGAAATCTGTGCCGTGAGTGTGATGGTTTTACTATCATGAGGAGCTCATGAGTGGTTTTTCCTGCTATTACGCTAATTGAAAATTTACCCTTTCATACCCTATAGGTCTTGCAGTTCAAAAAGACAATAAAGACAAGCCAGCGTCAGAGAATAGATTACAAATGTCTCAGGTCCAAAGGGGCAACACTCCAGCACCTCGTCACAAGCTGCCCTGCGTGCTTATTAATAAGCTTATTAAGGTGTGCCTTTAAAGAAAATGATGAAGATCTTTGTAAAGGTCTTTGCAATGTTAATACATGTACATTTAAGGTATGTATGTACATGTTTTTTGAATGGAAGTTACTTGAACAAATCTTTGATAATTACATTGCGACGCTTAGCAAATTATTATAATGTAAAACTATATTTCCCACGTAGCTTTTAAACTTGTTAAAGTTTTGGAGTTTGCGTCGTAGGTGTTGTTAATCATGTAGCTAGGTCATCTCTTAAATGTACAATCGGGTACGATCGGCTGTCATGAGACTGGACGTTGAACTGGTTTATAATTCGTTTATCATCGCTAGAACTCGGTAAATGTTCGAGTATTGTAAAACACGTCAATAGAGCTTGGTGAGCTTGTGCTCTGCATACGATCGCCGGCGGTCGTTCATTTACTAACTGACTAGAGCAGCTGATACGTTTTGATCAATACTCTGTTGTTCTGTGTTGCTAATTGATATGCTCTTTTAGCATCGTCTAGACAACGCTGCATATCACGCTCAACGCTACATATATATATATATATATA
>DVQM01002337.1:0-10249 GCA_018231645.1 Heliconius ricini | reverse complement strand
TATATATATATATATACACAGAATAAATTCAATACTATAAAGGAGAAGATTTTATATATGATGTTTCTTTTTCATCTAAGCTTTTACTCGCAGATCATAGTGCATAAAGAAACTAGTGTCAATATATAATTTTCGTTTATATTAGACTATATATCGCTATATTTATTTCGACCACACCAGTGAAAAATAAATATATGATATTATGAGGTCAGTTCTGGCCCAGGGACACAAATACGTACTATAAAAGCAAAAATTTTAAAAAATATCGATTCCCACTCCAAGATATCAAATATTTAATATTTCCATTTCTTCGAGGAAAAGCGCGGCGTTGAGTTCCGCCACTTAGCACGCACTACCCACACGTACGCAAGTGGGGAGTGTAAGTATAGGGTCGTATAATCGGAAGCGCAGGCACACTCCGGGGTAGGCGCAATGGCAATGGACGCATTGCGACACGAACATACTGAGTTAACGATCCAATTCGAAAAATCGTTAAAATACATATTTGAAATGATTTCTTACATTACAGAGACTGAAGATCAAGTTTACTTTGCAAGGTATGGCAAAAACAACTGGCTCACAACTTAGTTTTTTTTACATACAGCCAATATATATATATATATATATCCGTAACATAGCGCCACCCTACATACACTGGCCGTAGGTGTGAATAAATTTGAATAATCATATGCGAGTACTGTAGTATAATGAGATGTCATCGGCGTATTGAAGCTTTGCAATTATGTTGCGTAAATCGCAATCAAGTAGCTTTGTAGATCGTTGTACGCTCAGGATGGAGGAAAATATTATAAATGTAGTAAGTTAATGCTCTATATTTTCACTCGTGGAATGAATTATTTAGTATTGTCATGAAAATATTTTAGTATATTCCCCGAGTGGGAACCGAACCTATAATCATCGCATTTACAGTCAGATGTTGTGCCGCTACGCTACGATGACCTCACATATTATATAACATTCCTTAATAAGCAATAAATATTTTTTTAGAATAGGCAGAGAGAAAATGATGACAGGTAATCCTATCCAATACTCGTACATATCCCTTTTGTTTTTTTTCTTAAATTATACAGCCTCCGCGAATTATAATTTAAAAAATTAATAGACTTTTCCAAATAAATACAATTATGTACAGTTTGACGTATTCCGTTAAAATTGTAAAAAGTGTCAATGTTAATATAATGTATTCTTTTATATATTATAGAATCATTACAATGCAAGAATATACAAAACAACAAGTTATCTGGACAAGGTCAGTTAACAGACGATAATATCCTTTGATTAGAAATTAACTTTTCAAAGCGTATTCTTTCTCGTTTTTTTTACTTCACGTTTGTCCCTAGATGGCCAAAACAAACTGCGCGTTAAACGCTTCGGTCTCTGCATACCTCTTCTACCTCTTTAATTGTCATCGACCTCTTCATACATGTGTTCCGGCGGTTCTTATGCTTTTTCGTGACCGTACTCCAGTATCATCGATATTGTGTTCTCGAACCGAGTTCTTTCTCTTTCTTCCTCTTCTTCCTTCTGTAGTTTTCCCTGAGCGTTACAAGTCAATTTGGTCAATCTTAACAATTTGGATAATCTAAAATGGGCTGAAAGATATCTTCGCTCCCATGGCCTGTATGTACTTATAACTCCTACCTTTAACTCTTCCGAAGTCAGAGCCGTCCATGATGGTGGTAGTGGCAGTGAATGGGATGAGTAGACTCAACAAGTTGACATTCAAGTTTTATTCAATTCCCCCTCTGGTAATAAATACCAAGCAAGATATAAATAATGAGAAGAAATGAATTACTTCTAAGGCCGCAACTCTATACACAACGCTTTACATTGGGGCGGAAAACGGAGAATGAAGTGTCTTAAGGCTGATTTCTCTTCGCCGGCCTCGCTAGTTACAAAACCTCTACATTACTCATTGAAAAATTTCTTATAACTATTAAAAAAAAAATCTTATAAGCTGATTTAAATTTGAATATGTTAAAACATCTTTGTTTCAGCCGATTTGCATATATAGCGCTCACGATGATAACTATCGGTAAGATTTCTAAGTACATATGTTGAAGAGAATTTTATGACTCTACCAGCTCTACATACTATACGAGTATATATGTACGAATAGTTGTAAGATTAATAAAAAAGAAAAAACTGGTACAACATGTAAGAAAGTAGTGTTAATACACTCAATTTTCCTCTATCTATCTAATTTTCAACGTGAATATGCGGTACTTAGCGTTTCTAAAATAAATTAAATATAATCATTTCTTTACCCCCCGTGCCACGACAACCTCAGACAGGTTGTCGTGGCAAAGGGGTACAAGCGTGCAATTATAAACGGTTGCAAGCTTGATTTCAACTTGGCGGAAGAAATATTTAATATTTTCATTTGCTCGCTCAGGTAGTCTGGTAGACTCGAAGCGAAGCAACATTGAGTTCGGCCACTCAACACGCAATGCGCGCAGAATACGCGGCAGAGTGGGCAACCGAAGTGTGATATTGGGGGTGGAGGATCGTAACTTTCTTCTGAAAAATTGTCAAGTCTCAATTAATAATAATGTAAGCATTTAACGTTGCCCAATACTTAGTATGGTTAGTTACAAAAAATACTCAACTATGGAGAACTACTAAAGTGATAAGATGAATAAATTTACTATAAAGAAATTATTTTGAGCGATATTAAATGTTTGTTGGATCTGATAGCGGAGCAACCGTGAATACGTGAGCCTATCTCCGTACGTGATAAATGCTAAACGAAAGCTATCTTTTGATATGTTTATGTTGCATACGTTACATAATATTTAAAGTGTTTAATATATATTTATTATATTGTTAGTACTTTCTTAGCTAAAATTTGAAAAATAAAATAAAACATGAGTGTTCAAATAGTATATTGTTATAAATAAACCCGTATATAGAGATGCGTGAAGATAAATAAAATCTTGGATAGAGCAAAGTCTAGCAATACATTGCTATGTCCACCGTATGTTCCCGGGCTATAATAGGATCACCCTGGTATTGATGGTGTCGTAAGAGGCGACGAAGCACGTGTTGGAGAATCACGTCACCAAAAATGGCCAATACGCATAGGCAGACTATACCAAATCATTACCACCCTTGGTATTTAACCGGCGTTAAGTAGTAGGTTCATGCCACTGCATTTCTTATTGTAATGTTGGGCTCCGGCCTATCCCCATTCCTCCCTAGAATATGGTGTATAATATGTTCCGGTGCTAATGCGTTTCGATACTCTTACTCAGTCGGTATAGTCCCAGGACTCGTGAAAGAGCGCTCTTATCAATCCGATCCCGAAGAAAGGCGATGGTTCCGCTCCATCTAACTACAGGCTTATTGCTCACCTCCCTGCTCTCAAAAGTCATGGAGAGCATTATCAATAGCCAGCTCTTGGTTCAACTAGAAGATCATCAATTAATTAAAGACCGTCAATATGGCTTACGACATGGTCGCTCGGCGATCTTCTAGTTTACCTAACCCACTTCCTAACCTAAAACTGAGAGTCATCAGCCGAACGACACAGTACTTTACGCCAAAACGTCGATTGACCTTGTAAAGAGCACAGGTTCAACTTCATTCAACACCCCAGTATCAGCCTGACCCATTTTATTGCATACAACATAGAGCCGTTAAAATCTTTGGGGACCCAATGATCTGTTAAATATTATAAGATATAAATATGTAAATGGTTGTATTTTTTTCTATTAATATTTTATATATATGTTAAATATACAATTATTTCTATTTTCAGGTCTTATATGCACTTTTATAGGGACATCCTATTTAGACAAATGTCATGATAGAGCACAATTGCTACCTTTGCTCGGAACAGGTACAACATTATGCCTTTTTGGTGTCGCGTATATGTTTTATTATATCACTATATTGATAGTTTACTTACATAAGGAATAACATATAATATAATTAAAGATAAATTAAGCTATGTCGTCTTAATTAAAAATATAATAAAGAGAAATGTATGTTTTATTTAATATATTCATTTTTTTTAAATTAAATTATTATTATTTTTAATAATGTTGTTGTTGTTTAATGATGATGAAAGATGTGTTTCTTCTAGAACGCCACTGGCCTAGGCTAGGCCTAGGACTATACTAGGTGTCAAGGGATTCTTCCATGAAACCTTTGGTAAGCTAGTGTCCTACACTCTGTTCTCCAAATTCTGTCAGAATTAAAGTATTATTACTAAAGTATTATTTAAATATGATTGTAGTGTTGACAAGATTTTCTCATCTCATGTATATTTTATTTTAAAAACTTAAAAGTAAACATATTATATGTTAAATTGCTAAGCTCA
Source organism: Heliconius ricini (assembly GCA_018231645.1). Lineage (NCBI taxonomy): Eukaryota > Metazoa > Arthropoda > Insecta > Lepidoptera > Nymphalidae > Heliconius > Heliconius ricini. The sequence goes on along the minus strand of DVQM01002337.1, from coordinate 5,904 downwards.
AGCAGGAAGCTGTAACCGAAATGATTAAACTTTTAGCAAAGCGCGCGGGGCTGTTTACACACGGGCGACGGCACGATTTATACACTGGCCGTCGTAAATAATAATGCGCCAACCGCCGACAGATATATGGTGCCTTGTATTTATTACGGTTTGTTGGGTATAGGGATAGAAGTTTAAGTTTTTGGTATTTTTTTTATATTGATCCGTTTTTTTCTTCATGTTTGAGTGCTAAACAAAGAACGGAGGGTCGTCAACTTTTTTATATTGTATGTTATATTTGTCATATAGATAAACTTCTCATTAATTCCTGGAAACAAAAATAAAATTAATAGCTGTGGGATCAATAATCCGAAACATACCCCAGCCAAATCGACGCCCACAAACTTAGTTCCGGATCACGCAGGGGACCCCAGTGCCGCCAATGACATTCTCTTAAGCAGCCACGTCGTCACATGGAATAGAGGCTTTTCCTGTCCAACCGGTGTCGCTGTCAAGGACTGGCCTTGAAGTCTTACAACATTAACCTCAACTTTAAAAAAAATGCCACATTACAATTTATAATATATATTATAAGAAATATTTATTTCACAATAGAATAAAACAATTGTATGCTGACGCTACCCAATCGTCAACAGTGTTAGTCGCGCTTTTTTCGCGCGGCAGCGCCGCCCGCTCACTTTAAAACTTTTCACGTTAATTCTTTCATATTTAGTATTACAAATAAATTACGTGGCAATGAAAGCGTGTTTTTTTACCATTGAGCCGTCCACGCCCTGAGTTATACCCTCGGCTGTTCGATCTTATATTCATAATCAAATTTTGATTTACAACTACCCGATTTTTAATAACTTTTAACAGTCTGGCCGTTTCGGAGGTCCCCGTCACAATACGTTTAATTGAAATTCGATGGACTTTGTCTGCTCGCGATATATGTAGCTTGGGATAGTGCTCATCTTATATTTATATGTTGAAGTGAATTAATGTTGGTTATTTTAGCTTCCATTCACGTTGTATCCCGCAAACAGCAGATTAAGCGGAGGTGGCCTAGTGTTGTGACACCGCTCGCACTTTTATTGTTAAGTTGATGTATGGAATACATACATATATAGACATAGTAAATCAAAATTACGATAAAAAATTTTTTTTATCGTAATTTTGATTATTTTGGCTGTATGCAATAGAACAGGATGGGTAAGAGAATAGTGCCAGATATCTCGTTATATGTACAATGAAAAGATAATTATAAAAAAATATATAATTTTAAGTCGAAAGTTATTATATTCCTGATGATAATTTAATTTCATCAAAGGCATAACAACATATTAAAATAAAAGATCCATCTAGGATTTGAACGAAGCCCTTAACAAGGGTGTGTGGATAAGCTTTGCAACTTTGAATGTGTAGTATATAGCAGTAGCATGCTGGGAATCTAGTGTTAAGACATTCCATTCCCCACATTTCTCCACAATTTGTGTGATGTCGATTTGATTCGATATCAAATGGCGGATCTTAAGGCTGCGCTTTATTTTCCCAAGGAATGAAAATAAATCTAGGAAATGAAAATATTTTTTTCTCGGAATGGGGATTGAATGGGGATGTTCTGATGCGTATCAAATTTATTAAACTCATAATAATCATTAAAAAAAGCTTTTCAGACTCTCTATACATTTATACTATAAATATAAAGTAAATGTCAGATGAACTAAATCATGTTCAATGGTAACGAAGCGTGGCGCGGCGCGTGCGTGTGCGCCGGCCGCGATAAAAAAACCGTTTATTACGTAGAGATGTGAATAAGGTATTAAAAGTATATCAATATTGTAGTATAGTGATATAATATGATAATGCTAACTTCTGGTGGTTATTATAAGTTAATCTATTTAATGTAAACGATTACTATAGGAGAGTCTATATATTTGAGGCCAGTCGTTGCGCAGTGGCACGAAGTGTGACTGTAAAACCGACTGGTTCTGGGTTCGATCCCCACTCAAGGAGATCAAATATTTACTTACATTTATATTTCTATTTTTTGCTTTGGTGTCGAGGCTAAGCGAGGGTTATGCCACTAAATACGCAAAGCATTCAGAATTCGGCTAAAAGTGGGGAACAGTGTGTCTTAACTCTAGGTTCCCTCTGCCTACCCTGCCGTGTGCGGGATACAGCGGCGGATTTGAGTCTATATACTCTTCATCGTAATTGTCGTGGCAAAGTGGCACAATGTATGGCTGTAAACGCGACAGTTGTGGTTACGATTTCCACATGGGGAAACGAATTAGTCAATATTGTCATTTCCTTGTTCATTCAGTTCCCCATTTAACACGCAATGTCTCGAAGAGTCGGCGGGAAGTGAAGAACGGAGTGTCTTAACACGAGACTTCCTCTGGCTACCCTGCTAGATGAAATATCCTACTCTGCTACATGATTATATTTTTCATAATTAAAAATCTATATTATTTTACATATCTTCATAATTTTATTTGATTGGTATTGAATTGATGACCATTGGGGTAAAGTTATGGAGTGATGACCGCGTGCCAGCATGCGAACGGACGTCCTCTAGCTAGATGGAGCATACGCACAACGGCCGGCTACGGTGAGATGGGAATAACTTACGATCGAGCTCAGTGTCAGAGAGAACTACGCTGCCTAGCAGTGGACGAGGACTGGCTGATGATGATAATGAATTAAAACAACATATTTTATCGAATCACCTTTGATTTTATAGCACTCAAACGGTATCTAACAGATGCACATTCAAATCGAGTCCCATTTAAATTTCCAAACAAAATTTTCTGTGAATATACACTTTTAAATATAACAAAAGAGCAAAAACGCTGATGGCTGTAGCACAGTTAATAAATAGTATTATGATTACTAAAACACACCTTTAGATCTTAAATAAACTTGTAACACAATAATTTAATAAATAAAAATATTTTCTCAATCGATAAAATTAACTATCATTTCTTTAATCCACTGACTCCGCACACTCTGAAGTCCTTTATCCCTCAACAATCATCGATTCTATCGAAATCATCACAGCGAATGCCTCGTAATTTTCGCATTAAGTTGTTCCACAGTCATTATATGAGCGGGGTTCTTCGAGAGTGAGCGGGCCGCGTGGGACCGATATGTTGACACGCGACGTCTCACCTCGCTGCCTCTCAATGAACACTTTACTTTGACACAGTTGAAAATCGACTCTACACCCTCCACAATATGAATACTTTGTTCTATTCTATACAACCCAATTGTAATTCTTTGGTTAATAGAAGCTGAGATGAGGTATTGGATTTTTTAACTTATATACAAGAGATACGGTGCTTTTTTCGCAGAGAATTTTTTATATAGAATGATGCAATAAAAAGATTTATTTAATTCAACTAAACATCATTTTTATTGTTAATACACTTCACACTGCACTTCGTGAGATAGTTTTGACTATTTCTAAGTGAATTTTATTTATTAACGATTGAAAGAACAATCGTTGTAGTGTGCGGTAATTGCCTTATTTTTATGTAGATTAGAGGTTAAATGTGCTTATAACAGTAATATTATAGTTAAAATAAACTATAAATAGGAAATAAATCACACCGTTTATTTTTTGATATATAGCGTTGAGTGCCGAAACTCTATAATATATATATACTTTTATCTATCAGAGCAAGAAAACGAAAGTATTTTACATATAAGTTTTTCTAAGTGTGGAGATTGAACCAAAAACAATTGTAGTCAGAGTAAGAAGTTGTCCGATTGCGTTCATACGTTCAAGCCAGGCCAGTCGTGGCGCCGCGGTAGAAAACCAACTGGTTGTTCGCTCGATCACCAATCGAGGAGATGAAATGTTTGTTCAAATTTCTTCGTTCTGGTGTCGAGAGGAAGCGCGGCGTTGAGTTCTGCTACTCAACATGCAATGTTTCCAAAATTCGGCAGAAAGTGGAGAACAGAGTGTCTTAACACTAGGTTCCCTCTGCCTACCCTGCTGTGTATGTAATGCAGCGTGAAGCTGATGATTTTTAATATGTAGTTTCGCCACTCTCACTTAGTGTAATGATTATGTACTATAAATTTTTTTTCATCCTCCTTCTGATTCTCTTATCAGATTATGGTATCTCAAAAATAGGTGAAACGAGAATGTGACGGATGGAAAATCTTAACACTATGTTTACTCTGTCTTCATTTAAATGTTTATTGTAGCAAAATTGGTGGTCTGGTGGTGGTCATTTTATATATATAATGAATTTTCCAGTTCTGTCACTTGTTGTCAAAAACTGGAGATATACGTACATTTTATTGATATGATTATATTTTTTAAAATATTATTTTAAAGTTCAAAAATAAAAAAGATGAAAATTAAGATAACAATATCGATATCACCGCTATAAATAAATAAATACAACCAAACAGACACCAGAGCTAAAACAGTAAATCAACACCCAACACTGCATATTACAGATGTCAGACACACGTTAAATAAATAAATATTAGTCGTCACCCACCCCCTGTCCCTTGGGGTGGCATATTAAAAACAATAACATCGACAATTGGAAACTTCTAGCTAAACTAACAAGTCCCTGTAGTATAGAATCCGTTTAGTTCAAAGCGTTCGTTACAGATCGCACCCCTATTTAGGTGTCAATAAAAGTAATCTTGTTTCTACTGTGCGTCTCGTGCGGTTGTTTTGCAATCTTTTTTAGATATATTTATTTACTAGCGATAGAGATATACTTATATATTTATTACAAGTGAGTTCAATTATGTTTTTGTAGCCAATTATTCTATTTTTTTGCCTGATAAAAATGAGTGAATGCAATGAATATTTATTTTCCGGTACTAACTTTCTCTAAAGTCTAACCAATTGTTGTATTTTAAATAGTAGAAAGAAGAAGTTTATTCTATCAAAATAAGATTATGACACTGAAAAAGTTATTTTTTTTTTGCAAATACACCATTGTTGCACCAAATGCGCAATATGATATTAACTCTTCCACTTATTAGAATTATGAGGCCTCGCCTTAATTATAATAAGCATAAATGAAAGCTTTAGAAAATCCTACATAAACTATAGATATTTCGACAAGGTCAATGTACCTAAAAATAAAAAAAATATATAATGATGTAAATATACTGACTCTACTACAGCGTGTTCGATGCGCGTGATGAGCGTGAGCGTGATGATCACATTTAATTTATTTTTCTATTTCATGTGTAAAGGCACGGCGTTGAGGTCCGCCACCTAACAAACAATGTCTTGAAAATTCGATGGGAAGTCAAAAACAAATAAGTTTTTTTTAACTTTCAGAATATATAAAATTTTTATAATGTTATTGCACTCTTAGGAAAGACGTCGCTTAGTGATGGATGACTTTGGTTTCCAGGAGGTTTGGTTTCCAGGTTCAAATCCCGCTACGTTGATTTTTTTCTTCTAAGCATGCATAATTATTTACTTGTAATCCAATAAAATAATTTAAAAATTCTACAAATTGAATCGAATTTACAACCCACCCACCCTCTGAGCAAGCACTGCTGTGTAAGCACGGAGCATGCGGGTGAGGGGAGTCTCTCCGGCGCGCTTTGTAATCACATTGTACTAATAGCCTTAGCCACACAAAGGAATGATCAAACGCGGCAATTTAACGCGCCAAATGTCAGTGGACGAGTGTACTCTTTTTTGGGTTCACGCCGTATCCTGCATACGGTGGGGTAGGCAAGGAAAATGAGTGTTAAGACACTCGGTTTCTTATTTTCCGCCGAATTTTAGAGGTATTGCATAATGTTTTATATACATAATATTTCTTGTAAAATAACTTTAAGGATTGCATATTAACTCCTGTACACTTTTTAAATTCGTTTCATATATTATTAGATAAATGTACAATTGGTAAATATGTAGTTATTACAGTG
>DVQM01002336.1:0-10250 GCA_018231645.1 Heliconius ricini | reverse complement strand
ACCGCACACACAATGTTATTGTCAATAAAGTACGTATTGCCATTATATATAGTATTGTATATTGTGTGTGTGCGGCCGATTTTTCGATATTGATGAATATTATTGTAGGCTCGTGGCAATATTTTAGTTGAAAAAAGATTTCAAATTATTTTTTTTAAGCTTTTTATTGGAAAACAATAAAAGTGTCTTTAGTGAAGTTGATACAACAATTACCACTGAGAAACAATATTTACTATAGTTTATTCAGATTGGGAAACGTATCCAGAGTTACGGAACACGTCTACTGAAGCCTATCGATAAAAAGTAAAAAAAAATAAAGCCCTAGATATGCTGCTACAAAAAAATTTGACCGAACTGTTCAAGAGATGATATTTAAAAAAAATATTTCTCTGTGAGGGAAATTTAAGGAAGGAATTTAAAAAATACACAAATCTAAATCATTTTGTGGTAGTCATCCATTAATGGTATTTAAATGATTTAACTTTGCTTTCTCATCCAGTCTTTGAACTATTGTTTCTTTCTTGATGTATTTTCTTTGTAAATAAATTTAATGCAATAACTAAAGCGACGACTTTTTTGACCTATCTAGATTTAACACGTACCCGTATACATAAAGCTACTGAGTCAGATTTTATGACGATATATTGTCTATAATATCTATTGTGTAGTATGCGGGGCAATAATATTGTATGTGTGCGGGTAGCCATAGGCTAGTGTCTGTGTGCGTCATTCCTACATATAGCGTTTTATTTCACTATAATTTTATTATTTATACTGTTATATTATTTATTAAATTTTAAATGACCTTTTATTTTAATTGTACTAAGCTTTAATAGACTAGTTAAAACTATGATGTAATTTAAAGTGATGAAAACAAAAACATTCTCTACATTTTTGAATTTTTTTTATTTTCGATGTTAGTTGTAGCTCTGTTGATTAGTCGCTCCGCCACCACACAATATTCCATATCTCCGATTCAGTCAGGTGAAAAGCGAAAGTGTAGGTATTTATATTAAACTCAAATTTGAAAAATCTGCACAAAGTGAGGAATGGAGTGTTCCCTCTGCTGTGTGCGGGATGCTGTATCCCGCACACAGCACCCACTTTCCGCTAAATTCCGTACATTGCGTACTGAGTGGCGGAACTCGACGCCGCGCTTTGCTTCGACACCAGAGCGAAGAAATAAAAATATCACTAAGTATGTATTACACTTCCTCGAGTGGGGATCGAACCCATAACCAGCCGATTTTACAGTCACACTGTGCCACTGCGCCACAACCGGCCTCTTGTTGTGTATATATGAAGCTATCATATGATATTATATTCATATTTCATATTAAAGAACTGATAGCGTTGCGCTGGACTGTACTCGAGTGTAGTGACCAGGCTCGCGGGGAAGCGGTGCGATGTGCAGGTAGGTATCAAGGTACGCTCTCTTTTCATATGCAATATAGTGTCGATCTATAGCTTTACATGAAAAAAACGTGGTGGAATTCTAGCAGTTTGTCTCTTCATCAAGCAAAAAACATACTACAATTTTACGCCTCTCGATTCTGTAATCGAAAATGAAAATTTTGAGGGGATCGAACCCACACTCACACTTAGGTTAAAGTCAGACGCTATCCCACTGAGCCACGATGGTCTCTAGTAACAATTGTTTAATTTCTACGTATTTTTATTCTCTTTTATAACAAAGTAAACCTTATGTTATAATAATGAATAAGTAAATTGTTTATTTTCATTGTTTTCATTTTCAATATTGAAATAATTTTGTCTGCATATTTAAGTATTCACTTCGCTGTATTACATTTATTTATAAATCACTACTAGAGATTGCTAGTAATGACCAAAACTAAAGGAGGGTAGACACAAAATAACATAACAATAATAAGTAAAAAACAAATGTTTTTTTATTATACACGTTGTTATAGTAGAACAACCATAGACCCAAAGTATTTATTCTAATGCAACCAAAAATTATCGAGACATTTTTTTTTTAAATTAACTAATTAAAAATTGCAACTTGCGATTTAAAAAAAATACTCTGGACAATGGCGTAGCGAACGGCGACAAAAAAATAATCCTCCAAACAGATTATAATAATATATTTAATTAATTTGATAATACTTTGCTTACTTTTTGGTCAACATTCTCTCTATGGGTTGTGGTCTTTGCCACTTTAGAAAAAAAAGCAAAAAACAAAATGCCTACTTGTAATCTACTACAACCTTGATTAAACCTGTCAACTGTCATATCACATGTAGTTAAGAACCGCGGCCCTATTTTTTTTTTTCATTAATATTATACAGATAATAAATATGATAATTAAAAAAAAACATTGACCCACTTTGTTCGTATCGATTTCAACCCGAGTTTTTTATCGATATACCCACTCGAGCCGAAACTTAATAATAAAAAAGATTTGCAATTTTTACAAAATTTACACTTATCCTATGAAAAAAAAGGAAATAATTAAAGATTGTGTTAAAACTAAAACATTTTCTAACTCTTGATATCGATTATAAAATCAATTTTATTTACTAGCAATACATATATAACTAGCATACGCTTTCAAACATACGGACAAGTTTTGTTCTATTTATTTATGATCTATTTATACATTATAACACTAAAAACTATCTTAAATCGTCCATTTATCATAAGAATACGTCTCAAAATTACTAAAAAAATTAATTAGACTGTATCGTGGTCACTCACAGCCACAAAATTAATAAAAGAATTTAACTTTAATAGTCTTGGGCCTGCCAAAGACAGAAAAAACATTTCAAGCGGGCCCCTACATTAATATTAAAACTAAGAAATTACTCTTTTTTTAGTCATCTAACCATTTTTTTTATTTTTTTGGAAATTATGACCATTTTTTTCAATTTAACGTCACTTAAGTAAACATATTCTACATCTATACTAAATATTCTCTCATAAAACTACGAAATGACTTATAAGAAAAAACATATTTAACTTTTAAGCCAAAATTAAAAGAACACTAGGTATAAAAACTATTTCGACATAATGTATCTTTCATAGATCGAAGTCAAAGTGAAAACTAGAGAACAGAACGACCAAAATTAAAATATATAAGGCCTTGAAATATGTGTTTGTACTTAACTCTACAAAAGATACGAAATCGATATTCAACGTTAAAAAGAATAAAACCATACATTATACGATTTCTTAGACAAAATAAAAATGATTTTTAAGTCAAAATATCGTTGAATGTTCGTTATCTGTTTGCTATAATATACATATAATCTCAGTCTATAGCGTAGGCTATCTACATATTAAGGCTTTTTTTATTTATTGCTATGTATTCTTTTTACATGTAAAACGTGAACATTGTGCTATAAGGCATTAAAATTTGTGAATTTCATAAACATTACTATAATAAAGGCAGAATACTTTCGGACTTAAGCCTAGCGGAGTGAAGCTAGCTCAATAATTATTTTTTATTTATATTCTTTATTTAACGGATTAGAACGGATATTCTATAAAAGCATGGTATAAGGAACTTCATTAATTACTTATATACGTACAATCGTGAAAAGTCAAAATGACTGACGAATGACATGTTGTGACATGAACGAAATGAACTGAAAATATATATTTTTATACATTTTTTAATTTTTGGATTACACGTTAGTTATTTAACCTTTTCACAATTAATACAATTAATTATTAATTACCACTGATTTTAAATTGAACTAAAATTCTTAAAAAAAAAATGAACAAAGCGGTCAATGTGGTCAATCAGTCAATCATTGGGCTAGTTACATTGTAAAATGCAGATAATATTAGATTATTAGAACGCAACACGATATTCAATTTTATTTTGTATATACACATTTTTTTTATCGGAAATTGATAAATTCCCCATATTTACAAACACAATCATCAATCAATCAATCAACCAACCAAGCGTGATCGCGTTCAAAATCACCGACAAGACAACAATCCGCGTCTTACTTAAGAGACAAACAAAGAAAATGGGAGTGATAGGAGAGGGGGGATATTCTTTAAAAAAAATAAACAAAAAAATCCGTAGCAACACTACTAGTGAGGTCCGTTTGTTGATGAGGAACGTCGACACACGAAGCTGGTCGGCTAGTGATGTCACTTGCCCGGGTGTCCGTTGCCGTACGTGTCGACCTGCAATACGAGCCGAGTTGAGTGCGCAGCCGTGTGTCGTCGTTCCTAGCGAGGCTGCGCGCGGCGGTGTGCAATAATGTGTGCCAGATTACGAAACAAATATTGAAGAGGCGTAATCGGTGGGTTTACACATTATTGCATGACGATTAGTGTGTTAACTTTTATAGAGACCAACGTGAAAACCACCGCCGCGCGTTTCCACTATCAACTAAAATTTGTTTGACAGATTGATCGATTCAATCAATCGACCAATTCCTCAAACAAGTTTATTTGATAGTTTTTTATAGCTGGGATTATTTAAAAAAAAAACAAGAGAATGTTCAAAACAATCCGAACTATAAAAAAAGCTGCCCGCCACCATTTTGAAGCGAAAAACCAACGGTTATGTTGTGAATATGTCCAACTTTAAAAAATAACATTGTAATATTAGCAGAAAAAATACAATAATATTTTTTAGCCCCACAGGACACGATGTACACAGCTGCGCGCTATTATTTCGCTGTTATTCAAAAAATTATGTGCACAGGGTAAAAATAACAGCCAAGTAATAGGAAAACAAATTAAAGAGAAAAGATATCGTGTCATAATGTAAAAAAAAGAAACAGTATATATGTCAAGCAACAATTCACACATGCAGACAAATTCTCTTTATATTTATATATACATATATTATTTAAATGTACATATGTATATATACATACATAAGATTATTTTTTGGTTTTTTTTAACGTCTCTACTATGTATAAAAATATTTATATAAATGGTGTTATAAAAAAATAAAATTCAAATAATTGTAGAGCGTGATGTTTTAATTCAAAAACATTTTTTTGCATCTTATAATTAAAAAGAGTTCTCTTAGAATTTAGTCACATAAAAAAAGAAAATAACAATTTTCATTTACTTTATATTAAAAAATGTTATATGCACTCTTATTATTATAAATTTTTGAAGTTTGATATAAAAATCAACCATAGTGATATTTTGAGTCGCAGATTTAAAAGACACAAGGATAAATTATGTAAATCATGTCATCATCAAATTTTAATTTATTCATTAGATTTTTAAAGATAATCTCGTTTTTTATTAAGATTTACATTTATAGAATTAAAAAAAACCTAAATGAACTAACTATATTAAATATTAAACTTAACAGATATTTAAAAATTTAAGTACTTTCCAAAAAAAAATATTATATAAAAATAATAATAATTCATTAATGAATTCTAAAACTACATGGTAACGAAAATGGCACCACTATTTAATTAAAAAAAGTCGTTTCAACAAAATGTTTGTTTAGACGCTTTCCAGTCATTCTTTAGCAATAGTGTTGCTGATTGATGATGAATGATTATTTAATCTGTAGACAATGTCAATTTTTTTTATTTATCTTGCGTTTTAGTATACGCAAGAATTTCTAATACTTTGTATTGGCTAGAGCAAAGCTCATAAGGAACACTACATTGACAACACCCTGTATATTTACATTTTTCCCCCTTTTTTTATTTGAGCAAGCAATTATAGATAACAAAATTAACATAAAATTAAATTAAAGCTGATATGGTAATGTGTTTTTGATTATTTTGAATATCTGTAAAATATATATACAAGACAAAATATTAACTTTAAAAAAATAAACTAGTCATAAAAAACGATTTCAATAAATTTAATTATCGTATAATTAAATATTTTTATTTACTTTTTATCTTGTGAATAGGATATACGATGTTATTATTTTGTATAACTGTCAATATTATTGGAATGTCATGATTATATCGTAAATGATCACTTCACTAATCACTTATACATAAAAATCTAGCAACATCTAATATTCATCTAAAAATAATGAGAATATCATTATAATTTATATTTATAATAATAATATAACACAAAATAATAAACTGTTCAAAAAAACTCTCATTTTTTGTTCAAATTTCAACCATTTTTTATATGTATAAGATTTAAATAAGCTATTTATAAATCTATATTTATATATTCTCACGATATCACTTGATTTAATGATAATTACATATTTTAAAAATACCATATTTATACAACAATATGAATATGAATTTATAAAGTATATATAATTAATATTGTTCTACATACATTATTTATCCTTAATAGGTTTTTGAAAACCCAAAAAAAATATCTGGATCTGAATAAATTTCAATTAAAAAAATAAGAAATATGAATAACTAAAATTTTAAATAAACCATCTCTCAGATAATTAAGCCAAATATTTAAAAAGAATATCAGTTTTAGTAGGTTCAACATTATTGAACATCCTGTGATATTAGATATGGAATGTATTTTTTTATGAAAGAAAAATATCAAGCAATTTAAAAAAAATAAAAATCAAAATTAGTGTATGTAATAAAACAATAAAAAGAAAAAAAAATAAAGAAAACAATTTTAGAATAAAGAAAAAACTAAGAATTGAAATGTTGGGAAAATAATTACAAACTTTATACCTACCTATTAAAAAATAAAATGAAGTGGTATATGCATTATTTTACATAATGCAAATTCCACTTCATTTTATTTTTCGAAGAAACGTAATTTTTTGACAATTTTTAAATTTCTGAGTTAATAGTTTAAAAAAACGTTTAAAAGTTTATTTTTGGCACAACAATGTTATATTAGTGCTTTAAATTTTGTTAGATTCTCATCTAATATTTTATCTACGTAAAATATTTATAATCTATATGTATAACCATAGATAACATAAATTTGTATATAGAAATATAATATTTATTTAACGTCATATTTGTATAATCATAATGCATAATTTACTAAGATATAGTTAGAAATAGATTTCTTAAGGCATTAAAAAAATATATATCCTCCTAATTTTTTATCTGTTTCTAATAAAATATAAAAATTTCTATACTTATTATATTCGTTACTCATGGCATAAATAATGTTTTTTTATATAATTCGTCAACCACAAGAAAACTGTAACTATATCTTAATAAATATTTTATCTATACTACATAGAACATTCTATAAAAGTTAATTTTTTTCTATCATATAGACTAACTATATAGGAAATAGACAAATATTTTTCTTTTCGTGCAATAGCAACATTTAATAGATAATATAATAGACATCAAGCAACAACCATAGATTATAAATGTATATAAAAAATTTGTACATTCAGAAATATTACAGTATTAAATATGTATATGTAAAAGATTAATAAGACCAATATTTTAATAAATATATATATGTACTCGTATTATATATTAGCTTCCGTTTTAAATTTTTTCATCTGTATAAGAATTGGAAGAGCAAGCTGCCATTAGGCCTGACTTATCTTTTGCACAAAAATTGATTCTTTTAAAAAAAAACGTAGAACTGAACAACTGAACAAATACAAAGAGGACGTATTATTGAACGTAAAATAATTATAATCAATTTTCGTATAGAAATAGTTCTATATGAGAATGTATTACAATTGTGTTAAATAATAAACTAAATTTGCGTTATATAAAGCAAAAGATTTTTAAGGTGATCATTTTCAACTGCAATAAAAGTGAAAAGAAAAAAAAATACGACTTATGCAAAGGTAATCAAGAAAAAAAATATAATACGAAATAAAAAGAAAATTATTACAAATAAAAATCTTTCACACCATATAGAAGCCTTAGTTACCATTTAACCAACAAATTAAAATGAATGAGTGGGGGGTGTCATTCAGAAATACCAAAATGGTCTGTAATAACATCCTTAAGATTCCCAATTTTACCCCCGCTCTCTCATTCCGGGGGAGGAGGGGGTACTGGGGGAGGGGGCATAGCAGGCAGGGGTGGCTGGGGAGGGGCAAACCTCCCCATACCCATGGGGAAGAAGTAGTCCATCCCCATACCGTACGGGTTGTACAATGGGGGCGGGGGTTGAACCATATAATACGGTAACGGCGGCCTGTAAGGGAACCAACCTACCTTGTTTACTGCTGGTTCGTGCCTGGCCATCTTCTGAGGGGGCCCAGGTTCGATTCCGCCTGTCCTTTTTCTCGACGTTTCTAGAACTTCCTTTGAAATTTTGATTTTTAAGCCCGGATTTTGTGGAGGTGGAGGTGGTGCTGCCAATCTTTCTTTAGGTATCTTTATTTTCAGCCCGGGACTAGTAGATAACTTATCCCTGGGTATAGTTATACGCAGGGTACCATCGTTTTCTGGAATTGGAGGTACAGGTTCAATTTTCTTTTCTTTTTCTTTATCTTTTTTGTGTTTCTTTCTTTCTTCTTTGGATTTGTCACGATCTTTGTGTTTGTGTTTGTCCTTCTTTTTCTTTTCTTTCTTATGTTTGTGATCTAGATCCTCAACTACCTGAGGTACTGGTTGGACTTGAGGTACCAATTGAGGGATAGGTTGAGGTACCTCCATCTGAGGAGGAGGAGCGGGAGGAGGTGCGGGAGTTTCTATTACAGGCTCCTTCTTGACTTCAATTGGCGATTTTTTTTCCGTTGGAACGGTTATTGGTACTGGTTTTGCTAAGCTTTCTTTTAATAGGTTTGAAACTAAAGTGGGGTCGGTTTCTATACCGTTGAGGGACCTCGGTTCCGGTTTCCGTTCCGGTTGTCTGGTTTTAATTGCGTTACCACGCTGAGAGTCTCGTATCACATTTTCATATCCAGGGGTTTCATCAATTTTTTTAACTACAGGTACTAACTCTGGTTCCGAGTTCGACGGAAGTCTTTGTCTCGATTTAATTTCTTTATTGGGGGGTGATGAGAATGGAGACAAAATTGCCGGGGGTTGCATATCCCTGACGACTGTTGAGGGATCAGGCCTCTTCTTGTGAGGACTGGGAGGTTTTTGGGGCTCTTGAGGGGTAGATTGAGGTTGAGGTATGGGTATTGGTCTAGGTTCTTGTCTTGGTCGAGGAGGATTAGGAGGTCGTCTTGGGGCCGAAACTGCCGGAGTCGGATTTTCTGGCGAGAATAGCGACGGGGGTCTGGTTCTTTGGGGTTCAGGAGTCGGTTGAGAGGTTGAGGGTACGGGCGGTCTGTGCCTATCATGAGGTGGTTTATGATGAGGTGGTTTATGGGGCCAGGGATGCGTCTTATGGGGGGTTGGCCTGTGATGTGGAGGGGGCTGATTGGGCCTTTGATTAGGCTGATTGGGCGGAGGCCTCTGTATTTGTTGGCGTCTTTCTCTCTCTTCCCGCCTTTCTCTTTCCTCCCGCTCTCTTTTCTCCCTATAAAGGTTGTAATCTATTTTCTGTGGTTGCGGTGGGTTTGGTTGCGCAGTTGCTGGTACGTAACCACCGGGTGGTTGTTGGCGACGTCTTTCGCGTTCATATTCTACGGAAAACAAAATATTGAAATTAAAAGTGACTATCTATAAATCTATATTACATATTGTTTCTTTAGGTTCACATATCACCCGCATTTTTCAAGGTAGACAGAGAGAATCTAGTGTCTAGTGCCATTCTCTATTTTGTCATACTAAAATAAACAAAGGACATTAATTTAAATATCAGTCATTTAATTACTTGGTTTGATTTGTTTAAATAATAAATTAATTGTAACAAAAACAACTATTATATTTTTTTAATTATTAATCTATATCAATGTTATAAAACGTTTTTGGTTAAACCCCCTAATATTAGCAACTACTGGTTCAATTTGAAAAAATCTTCATATGTTGTATAGTTCATTTATCAAGAAAGGCTATGTATGGGGTATATTACATCACGGTAATGAGTTTTTTCCAATATCAACTGTACCCTGGTGGTAAGAATCACCTCACCCGCACTTAGAACGTGACATGTGTCATAACACGAACAAGTGATTATTTCTATATGGACACACACAAGTCTATATATATAAATAAAAATGTATTGTCTGTCTGGGATTTAAAAACAACTGTGTATTTTTTAAATGCATGTAGTTATTGACACAATGCTAAAAGCTAAGAAACTAAACGAACAATTAAAAAAAAATAACTTTTTATTTGTCTTTCTATTTCTCTGGGCTAATCTCGGAACAGCTGAAACAACCCCATAAAAATGGAACTTTTACTGAAAAACTGAAACCAGGGGTTGTGAAACTATGTATAGGGTACTTTTTAACCCGGAAT
>DVQM01002335.1:0-10250 GCA_018231645.1 Heliconius ricini | reverse complement strand
TGAGTAGAGAGAATATAGAGATGAGATATGATTAGCTTATTTCTCTTTGGTAGCTGAATGATGGCCAAAAAATTATAGTTTTTTTACAATAAAAGAATCTCAGAATGAAATGAAGAAAATCCCATACTTAGATATTTTCTAACTTTGTAATAATAACAATATTTTTTACTTTTGCATACAGATTTGTAAAAACTCATTTTGTACCCTTTTTTTACTCCAGTTAAAGTCAAAAATCTTAAGTAAATTTTACATTTATGCAAATAAGTGAAAGGCAATACAACGGCCGGACAAATTTATTATATTCAATGTATATATAATTAATTATGATAAGCTACCGATAATTTTACATAATTTTACAGATCTTACTTAACTGATAAAACTATTTTTGTGAAATGAATCTTATTTAAAATTAAATGTGCGCATAAATTAAAGCTTAATTTAAGAAAAAAATAAGTAATATTAACTTTTAATAATATTCTCACACTTTTTCTTAATTAATCATTTACCTATAATGATATTCAGTCGTAAAAACTAATCTAAATATTTTTTTTATTAAAAATCAAACCTGCACTTATCGTGCTTGCAAGCACTGAACAAATAGAATCCCCCGTTCTTATTTTAAACAACTACGCCTTATAATACATCCCGTTTCGCGACTAAATATCAGCGAATGTAGCTGTGTAGAGCGTTTTAGATCACTTGATCTTTGAGACGTCGTAAATCAGATTTTCTTACTTTGCTTTAAGTTTTTTTTTTGAACTGGAGTCATGTACTTTTTAATTTTTACATGTAATTTGTTTTTTTCCTGGGTACAAGTTAAGGAAACTTTTTTTCGCGTCACGCTTTATTCCTAATATAGCAGAGTATACAGAGCGAAGTTAGTACTAAAATACACCGTTCTCCACACACTTCGAGATATTGCGTATTATCCTATGATACTCTATTTTATTATGGTACTAGAGATCTTATAATTCAAAATATTTGTTTCTATAGAGGTAATTTTAAATTTACAATAGTTTATTGGCCAGTGTCTAAAATTTAAAAAATATAGTTAAAATTCCCAATGATTATAGCACTTTAAAAAAATCATCGAAACTCATGTTTGAGTAAAATAAAAACATATTCACACACAGTATTCTCAGCAATTGATCTTTTTTTTATCTCAAGACGGTACGCCCGAAGTACTTCCGCGTGCCGTATTTACAAGTATTGTAAGTATAGAATTATATATTTTATAACACCCCCACCACCCCTCGCAAACTAAGTCTTTGCGCATCTTTCTATCCCCACCTTTTTGCCTTCTTCTTTTAAAACCACCCATCGTATGAACCCCTTTCCCCTTATTCGACTAATTTCGGGGTACGACTCGAGAATTATTTCTTCAGAGCACTCACCAAGGAAAATACTCCCCTAAATTTA
The DNA here is from genome assembly GCA_018231645.1 of Heliconius ricini. Taxonomy (NCBI): domain Eukaryota; kingdom Metazoa; phylum Arthropoda; class Insecta; order Lepidoptera; family Nymphalidae; genus Heliconius; species Heliconius ricini. The sequence continues at coordinate 8,831 of DVQM01002335.1, read as the reverse complement.
AGCTATCAAAGTCGAAATTGATGGTCGGCGCCCACACAGTCTTGGGACTGTATCTTTTCACTTCGAAAACTAATTCGGAATTAGAAAATGGAAACAAGTACTAAGTATTCGACTTGCGAATTGTATTTTGTTGTAGGACCAGTAGAGTCGTATTTCGATTGTAGATCGCTAGAAAATTAGAACCGTTTCGTCAAAAATATGAAATTAAAATCTTCATACTAGCGAAAGAAGTTTTAGCATCTTTGTTTTAGAGTGAGACGGCGGACGCTGCATTAGTCTCGCTCCCTCAAGGGGGGATGGAGGTAGAGATGGGTAGTTTGGAGTAAAAAGCCTCGGTTCCTTGATCAATGCGCGGCGCATTCGGAATTAATCATAACTGGGTATTTTCGGTCTATTCCTGGGTGGTAGGGGGGTATTGGATTCGTATTCTTAATGAAAATACGGCTCTTCCTGTTTACATTTTGTAATAAATTGTTTTACTCCAATGCCTGTGCGTAGGAAATCTCGCATTTATTATTTAGATGGGAAGCTGTGTTTCGGCAGTAAATTTGGTTTACTATCCGATCTAGTGCGCCGTCGTAAAACAAAAATATTAAGCGTTTGCCTTTTACAGCCACGGTTCTCTAAGCTTGGGTAATTTTTCAGCATTTTTATTCTCTACATGGACCATCACTAGCCTTTGCTCTACTTTTCTGTTATTGTATATTAAAGATATCAATGAAATATATTTTGTGTAGATAATAAATGAATAAATACTGAAGAGAGAAGATAATTCATCTACAACTATCATCATCTGTTACTGGTTCTTTTAAAGTTAATCGTACATTTATTCAAAATAACAAATAAATGATGTGCTATTCATATTTTGAAAAGGTTTTAAAATTCACTGCAAAAATATTATCAAACTATATATATAAAATATTAACTATATATATAAAATATTATCAAACTAGATATATTCTCACACTAAATAGTTTCCGCAAGTATGTATAAGATTATCGCTTGCCGTAGATAAGACAATACTAGACGACGTTTTCACACTATGTATCGATCTCCAGTGTCTACTAAGCAAGTAAGTTTTTTATAGTTCCCCAATGGGTGTTACTCTAACTAGCTTATATTTAAAATAAAAACTTTATAAAAACTTACTTATGATAATAAGTAATACCGGAAATAAAAAATATATTTTTTACACATTTAAAAAATAAATTGATCAAGTGATCAGTTACAGTCATATACATTATTTTCAAAAACAGCAGCCGCAGCATTCTCTTGCAGGTGAAATAAAAATACGAAAAGATATATAATAAATATAACAGAATAAGTTAGCTCTACATGAACTTTCTATTATAATATTAGATGAGATATCTATCTATATCTCATGATGAGTATATTATTTTCTTAATGTACTTACTACATTTTGCTAGTATAAAAATAAAATGCTTAACTAAGGTACATAAAAAATCTAGTATAACACCCAGTCGTGGTGCAAGGGTAGAAGTGTGTAACTCTAACCGCGTCATCTCTAAATCGAACCCATAAGGTTCGATTCCCACTCGAGGAAATGAAAAATTTCATATTTTCCTGTTTTAAGTGGTACTTGACTGAAAGTAGGAATAGAAATGTCCAAATGGGAAGGAAGCGTCTTAACAATAGGTTTTCAGATTCCCTCTGCCTGCTCGGCTATGAGCTGAATAAAGCAAAAATTATTCCAGTCCCACGTGTCTAATTATTCCAGTCCCAATTTAACTAATGAATTACGAAATCTAGGTTCAATATCACTTGGGGAAATAATTATTTTGTTTAAATTGTTTTCATTTTCCAAATCTGGTGGCGAAAACTTGACGATAAGTTGCGCCACTTAATATGTAATTTCTGTCTAAAATGCTATGTAGGAAAAAATGTGAAACACGAACATAACACTTTAGAGGCAAAATCGTTAATGCAAATGACAATACAATATTACTATTAAATACGAGTATAACAAAATAATGAACATCAATACAATATTTTATTACATTTTCAACATAAATTTGTATAAGAAACCACCCCTCTATGGCCGCGGGCGGCAAGATCGCGGTCGAATCGATGTCTTGACCGGCGAGAGCCTTGCAAAAATCTCATAGCAATTTCCTTTATTCGCGACGGATGTGTTGCTCCAATAAAAACGTCAGGAGTTTCATTTTTATAACGTCGACTTAGTCATTTGTAACATATTTTCGTGTTTAAATTCAAAATGTTTTTATTTTGTTTACTTTGTAATGTATATATTTTTTTTATTTTAGTACATCTCTTGTATCTTTATTAAATTATCATCTTAAGTGCAAAAGTATTGAAAATAGTAACTGACTCAAATTGGATGCTTTTTAGTTTCACTTTGTATCCCGTAAGCAGGCCATGGAAAACTTAATGTTTTTTTAAACTTTGGTTGTATTGACATCATATTATCCATATATATGTATTATACCCCGTAGTTTTGCAATTTCAATATTATTATTTTTTCAATTGAAATCTGCGCTTCCTACGATTAGTGTATTATAGTTACGAAACACATTTTTCCGCTTTAAAATATTAGTATAGATTCAACAAATCATTAATTCATCTTATTTAGTTACGTTCTCGAAACATAAAACAAAAGGCAAATAACATATAATTATATCACTTAAGTGACATTTTAACGAATCTAATATTATAATTAATTATGAAACTCAAAACAAAACAAAACGAACTCATCTTTTATACACAATAATGAACGATTGTTGTAAAAATAAAAACAATATCAAGTATATTTAAAACACTCAACCGTTTCTAATACAATACATTTTTTACTACAATGATATTCATTTATTCTAAACCAATACAATATTAATTACATATTATTAATTATTATCATTATAATAAAGGCCGTCCGTTGTAGTGGCAAATGTGGGACTGAGTATCTTAACACTTGGTGCCATCTGTCTACTTTGCTATTTGCGGGATACAGCGTGAAGCTAATAAAATATAATATCAATACATTAGCTATATTGAGACCAATCTGAACGAACGTACCATGATCGTTGGTGCCATCTTGACTTAGATATTAGGTCTGGTCAAACGGCATTCGGCGTTAAACTCTGCATCTCTCCAAAGTTGCTTTTAATGTGAATAACAGATTTTTCTAACACTAACAATTTATCTCTTCCTTTCTATATAAAAAGTAAATCAAATACTAATTATTTATATGCATATTGACACCTATATATAAATATATTATACGCGAGCTAAACAAAACTCTAAACTCGACACAAAAAGTATAAAAAACACACCAAAATGAAAGCACCAAGCATTCTCGTAATCTAACCCGCGGCGTCACAGCCTCCCGAAAACGGTACATAGCTATATATTCATTTCCGTTTCGTTAATACCGCATACTTTTAACTGTCTAACTAGGTAGGAGGGTGGCACCATCCCCTAGCCCCCTACCACCACTACTTACACGTAGGCCCAACTTTTATAATACTACGTACTCGGGTGCTTTTTAACGAACCCCCCCGCGAAGGGGTCGCCACCTGCCACGCATACCGAAAAATACGCAAAGTAGCAGGGCAGGGGAACATTTTACCCCCCCCGACGGTTAGAAGTGGCCGTATTTTGTGTATTTTTAAATTATACTCTACTCTTACACCATACAATACACATGCGGGTAGATCGCTTTCGCACTTCTAATATCTGGTTTTGATTTTGTGTTTCAGTTTGTATTAGTTGTTGTTTGATTGATTTGTAATTTTTGGGTAATTTAGATTTTTTTGATTGGGTAAAATTGTAGCTAATTTTAGAATAAAAAATATATGTGTTTATAATATAAATATATATTATTCTTTCTAATTAATATATAAAATAATGTATATTTTTTTTGCATAATTATAATAATTATTCAGCATAAATAAAATAGATCTTTTCAAGAAAATTCACATCACAACAAATCTCGTAATTATAAAACTGACCGAAAATGCGATGTTTATTGGTTCAATTTCCGCTCGGAAAAGAAAAAGAATGTAATGATTTTTCTTGATCTGGTAAGACACTCGAAGAGGTCACACTACAAAAACCCTAAATTTAACATGTAAATTTTAACTAACACAACGACTGCAGTGCCTTAACACTAAATTATCTGTGCCTACTGACAAAAAAAATAACTATTTCTGTCAACTTTCGTCGCATAATAAATATAAGTGACGCAACTAAATTGGAATTTGCCCAGCGTAGAGATAACATTATAAGCAAACTGTCGTAACAACATGACGGATTCTAACTTGTTCACACTTATGCCGTTTAGAAGCGAGTACTATAATACTGCCTATATTTTAAATAAAAAAATAACATAACAGCTTGACGCTGTAAAATACACATATCAAGGTAGGCAGATAGAAGGAAGAGTACCTAGTGTTTCGATACTCTGTCCCCTAATTCCGCCTTAATAATTTAGAGACATTGTGAAACTGACATAATTTTATTTTCATTAATATAAATTAACTTTTTAAACAGTTTTTATTTTATTTATTTTAAGCTCATTGAAGAAAAGAAAATAATTTCACTCTGAACCATATAAGATTCATTGAAATCATTTAACTATACGATTAAAATATTTATGTTAACATTTATTTTTAAATGGAATTCAAACCAGTACTCATAACGATAAATTATTATCCAAAACATATTTTAACACTTAACTGTAGAACCCCCTATTTATAATATAACATTTTAGTCTTCTTTTAATTGGATATTATGTAATTTGATACTTTTACATTATTAAAAGGGTGCTTTTATTTCTATTAATCCTTCACTACATAATAACTTTATTTAATCATATTTAAAATATATCGATTGTGTTGACCTAAACGGATATGGCTAGATATTCAAATGTAAAAAAATATATATTTGGGTCAGGTAAATAATATAAGTCGTATCTAAAGTTGAGAGAAATACGGCAAACTAATAAAATTACTGTCTTAACACAAAATGTTAAGAATCGAATTCTATACTACTTAACTAAGGCCACCACCAAAATACAAAATAAATAAACAACCAAAACCGGAAATACCCCGCATATATAGAAAACCACGAAAAACACATACAAAAGAACTTTTCTAATGACAAAATTTGAGATGAAAATAAAAATAAAAAAATTCTAATTCACGCACGCCATGCCACCCCACCCACACCCCCACCCCCCCCGACACACGCAATTTTTGATCAATACTTAAAAATTAACCCAGCCTCCGGTAGTTTTTAAATTATTCTGCGCATGTCATGATTTTTAATCAGCCGCCCTGTGACGCCTACATACAACTACATACATACATATGTACATACACATATATATACATATATATAAACGTATAAGTTTAAATGTGATCAAGTTATTATACAATTCCTTTTTTACACACCCCCTCGATTGGGCAACGGTTTTTTGCACGATTTTTGGTGGGAGTTTCTTTTTTTGTATTTTAATACTATTTTAATTAGCGATAATGTGTGGATGTATGTATATATGTATGTATGTATATTCTGTACACGTTTGAGGGTACGTGTAGTAATATCGAGGGTGTACATTTCCTTTGGTTGGAGCTTGACTAAACAATTATTTTTGGTATTGTCGGCCGATTACCTAATTTAGATAGAATTTTGCCTTTTGCTATCGTATTATGATTGAGAGAGTATTTGACTAATCTTAAAAGACCATCTCTTGACTTACTTGCAATTATCAGTCTTATCAGCAGAACTGACTCCCGAGTAGGTGGTAGCTTTTTGTATGACAATCCTGACATTTTCATATATATTGAAGATCAAATGTGGTTTAAATAGAGTTAAATAATTGAATAAAAAATATTTAAATTTTGATTGTAATGGTTATGATTATACTTCAATTCACGGATTTATAAATATTTTTACTCATCGGCCATATTAACAAAAAAAGGGAGGTCAAAGTAAACAAAAACTAAGCCATTCTCTTTTCCATTCACCAAAAGCAACAAAAAAACAGTTTGATTTGATTTGAACATTAAATTATTTATAATTTGTATAAAAAATCTGTTTTGTCGCACATTATTTTTATAATTAACGCTTAAACTTTCAGCTACAATCCATGATGTGAAATAACGTTTCGTACTGACAACGGCATAAATAGAATCTGTGACGTCAATAGCTAACTCGAGGGGAGCGGAAGTTGCGTTACGCGAATAACAAGTTAATGAGATAAAATTTAAATTAATTATAACGGTCATTATAAAAAAAGGTAACATGTAGATACTTCCTACCTAGGTTTGGTGATAAAAAGATTTTTTTTATATTTTTTAACATTATTATAAATGATGGATATATCATTTTGATATACCTTTTTTATTTTTATAATTTAACCTAAAGTAAATATATCGGCACTGTGAAATGTTAATACATATTAATATATATTAACATTGTACATTCCTTAAGATTTGCTTTTACACTTCCAGCTATGAAAATGGTGGTGGAAAAACAGAAAATATTATAGGATAACAGACTACGCACAGATGTAACTAGTGAACATTTTTTTGAACTAAACGCTGTATCTCAGGCAAATTAGGCACGTGTAAAACAGTTTTTCTCATTGACATTTTAAATATAAATGATCAACTTTTACATTTTTCTACACTTTACTCAAACATACACTCACAAAGGTTAAAAAAAACAACCCTTCTTAGGCGGTCAAAAGCAGTCGTGCAATAAAAATAACGCCACAAACTTACCACAGCCACGAATATCATTACCAAAACAAGAAATATGTTTGAAACGTTATGTTCCGAAATGTGCTCAAATATTAATATAATCAAAACTGGGGACCTATTTCTTTCAGTTTATTTATATAAGGCACACTTCCTTTTTCACTATGAATGAACTTCCTTGAGAAGTTCTTTTTTAATATAGACAATACGTAATGTATATTATTTAATATAGTAAGGCAAATGCAAAGTTCGGCGTTGAGTCACGCCATATAACACATACTATCCTGGGTGTCTTAAGACCGATTCTCTTGCCTAGTCTTATATGCGCAATAAAACGTAAAACTAAAATAACAATATATTTTTTTAACTATGCATTATAATAAAGTCATTTTTGGTTATTTATACAGCGTTTTTAGCCTGCAGAATCACATCATATTATTTTATCTAAAAATTATATCCCATAGAGCTAGGAAAGCAGAGGAAGCCTGAAAACCTTATGTAAAGACAGTCCTACTCCTGCTTCCCTATTAAGACAATTGTGTTCCTCTCTTTTCCCCGAATTCTGAAGGCAGTGTTGTGTGGTGGGACTCAACGCCGCGCATTGCCACGTTGGTAAAACAAACAAATGATAATATTCATTATATCATTTCCACGAGTCCGAATCCGGGAATCGAACCCGCAACCTGTTGTGTATACAGACCTGGCCTCATCTTTAACTACCTCTTCCTTTAATAAATTAGGAAAAATATGTATATCGGTCAAGGATTATTATAATTTCGTACTCGTATCTATGATGCTTTTGATTTCCGATTACCTTAAAGATGTTTTACAATAACAGTACTATATACGATAGAATAACATTATTAAGATGAGCCTAAAAAGTGTTTATATTATTCTGAAATCATTAATTTAGATAGTCAAAATAAACTAGCACTAGACCTTTCATCTTATCAAATTCTTTACAGGAAATATTAATAGTATTCACTAGCTAATTGATAGATGTTTAGTCCTTAATTATATTTTATATTACGGTTTCTATAATAAATAAAAGAAAAATACATTTTTTCTATTTTCCCGCTCTGGCAAGGCAAAACGCAGCTTTAAGTTCCGTAACTCAACACATAATGTCTAGAACTAGGAGGAAAAGCCAAGAACTTAGATATTTACTATTTTACAAGAGATTCTAGATTAGATTCTAGATTAAATGGTGACCCGGAATGGTCAATTTCAAGTAGAAATAATATGAGTATAAACAATATTTATGAACTAATGACCATCGTAAAGTTAATATATACAAATGAAGCATTGTCACTTAGCCGGCTTATCGTTTTATTGTATATGTAACTATGTTTTATTATTACATCTCAAGTATTTCTTCTAGAACGAGTTTAATACAGTTTATGTTTATGTATTGCATTTAATTTTATTTATTTATTTTTTAAATGTATAACTTTACTTTGAATAAAGTGCCTGCTAAATATTTAAAAGGCAATAACCAGCTTTCACCATCGAAAATTTTAATTAGAAACTTAAAAGAAAACTTCAAAAAAAATTAAAACTGCCTACTAATTATAGAACAGAGCTTAAACCATTCAGGCAGTCTATATTTTCTCAAGGAATTTCATGAATCGTCCTTTGCTCTACATAATTAGAGGGGTGCTACGGAATTATTTATTTTCACGTAGGCGCGCTACGCCGTAGTACTACGCTACGAGCATCGTAGCTCCATTTATAATACGCTGACGTGCGTTCCTTGAGAAAGAATTTTACAGATAGTAATTAAAATTTACGCTAAATCTGAGTTACTAGTTTTCAACTAAACAAAAATCTGTTTTGTAATGTAAAAACTAACCACTGATTCTTAACTTTAAAATTAAAAACACCAATGTACATTTAGAATATCAACATTTGTATGTAGAATCTTAGTTTTTTTACGTACGAGGTTTTCCTTTCTCTGCTTTGGTCTTCTAATGATGCCCAATGTTGCCGAATGTTGTCTTACAACATTCGGTGTTAAATTATATGCAAATAGACGGGACCTAGGTGATCTAATAGTAAGTTTAATTTGGCTGCCAAGTTTTATGTAGGATA
>DVQM01002334.1:0-10250 GCA_018231645.1 Heliconius ricini | reverse complement strand
TGCCCAACCACGCGCAGTAACCGCCCCGCCCGGTGCAGGCCCGCTGCTCAACTATACACACCAATGCGAGTGATCAACCTTGTCCTATCTGCTGCTCTGTATCTTCTGTATACGTTTACAAACTCTAAATATTATAATTGTCTTGTAATTAGAATTACTATATTCACATTTATATGTTTTTTGTAGATTTCTTGAATAATTCAAATGATGCAATTTTTACCATATAACATAAATGTTTAGACTACATACTTATACACAAACGGACAAGCAATTTTATCGTATTATGTTAGAGTTGATCACTCGGATTGATGCCCATTCTTTTACTCTCTCTTATGTGTTCTTGTTCTTGTATATCGTTTAACCGAACTACCTCTTCGCACGGGCGGCCTGTTGGTGTCATTTTTTTTTTGGTGTTGCCGATTTGATAGTCGTTGTGATACTTACGTTGTAGTGTCAACCATTTATATAGATAGTTTCTTTCTTTGATCAGTTTTTAACTTTATTGCAAGAACTTGTTGGTTATATTATCAATATAAATGTGAATTAGAATTTTTGACCCTTGTCAGTATCCTAACGACTATAACACGCGAACGTTTCCCTACGTTGACACTGGCACGGCCCGGACAGTCGTGGTCACCCGTGCCGTTACTACTCTTGTAACATGCGTACAATAAAATTACCTCGTCGATGCATATTGTGTAATGATCTACCTCAAAAATTGATCTTAAGATTTCCTTAGATTTTGGACTCGTGCGATGATTCACGTGTGACTTCGAATGTCGCTCAGTGCCCCTCTCCGGTACCTTGCACCTTCACTCGTACCTCTGTACTGAAGGACCTGTCGAGACTGATGGCTGATGGCATAGACTTAGCTGTAAATAATAGGAGAATCTTGTACCGCCTCGGCCTAGGTTGAAACACGCGTTTGACGTTGCATCATATAATTGTAATCAATGCTCTTTAATTACTCTTTATTCATCTATCCGGTATTGGTTTATGTTTATTTAAACAAATCTGTGATACAATAGGACAGGCTCTATATTTTTCTTTTAGTTTTCGCCACTGTTTTAAGGAAATAGCATATGAGTGTTTTTCGGGACGGCAGTTTACTGTACAGTTTTACCGAACATTTTGTCAGTACAAAGTACAATGTCCTAAGCATAAGTAGTTAGGTAAACGTTGAAACTATGCACGTAACACAGGACCGTTCCCACTCGGACGGATGTTACTATTGAGACCAAATTATTATATGTTTTAACGCGATGGTGTCGATTTTAGCATTCCGTTATGTTTTTTTATATATATATATATTTTCTTTATAGGTACATTTAGAAGGCCCCTCTTTAATTGTATAACCTAGTCATTTCAAGTGCAACGGTGAGATTTAAATATTTAGTGGGGCGTCGGTGGTATTGTATTATAATTGTTGAGGCCGCCGTCGCCTCCAGCTGCGTAGATTCTGCTACACGTTTAGTTCTTTTGGAACAAATGCAAACGGGACAGTGCCAAATAACCTCAATTTTAAGTTCACACCATTTATTTATTTTGTTTTTTTTTTGTAAGTGTGAATGTAGCGACTTGGGTGTTCTATTCCTGATATTTAGGAATGAGTTGCATTCATATTTATTATATTTATATTATATTTTTAGTGTACATTGATTTTTATTTCTTTTTAATGATAAACGCTTTCAAAGGCTCAGTGATTTATTGTTAAATTAGTAGTTTCTGTTTGTTCGTTACAAATAATTAATTGATTTACCTCATTTTTATTCGCATTAAGATTTTATTTATAGTTTATATTATGTGGTCGCAGTCCGTTTAGTGTCAGTATGGATCGGAACGTTGTACCTAACTTTAAAAACTAAATATTATAATACTTTTTAACTGAAATACAATTTACTCTATATTCACCTTTATATTTATTTTAAATTTCTTGTATAATCCTATAGATGCTATTTTTACGACAAAACATAAATGTTTAGGCATAATATATGTAGCTTATACACAGATGGACAGGCAATTTTATCATATATTTTGTTGTCTTGTCGTATATTATCCAGTTGTTGATCCTCGATTTTAAAGTTTTGGGCGAATTTTGACGAAAACAAGGATTTTTTTGAATGCGTGTAGTCTACGTTTGTAGCTAAACGATTTATAGAAGACGGGTCGTAATGCAAATAATGCATCATTGAGAACGGACGGTTATAGCGCTTTAAAACTTTTGCAAAACCCAAAAAAATATTCAAAATTAATCTGGGGTGTTTGTAATGTGAACATGTAACATGAAAGCAATTTTATTGACACCGTATTGATTTAGGTTTCTTATATGTAGTTTTGACAAATTCACTTTGATGGGTAGCCATATTGAAGGCGCTATAAACAACGATTGTTTATTATAACTTGGTTTAGGTGACGATTATTTTTCATTACTACGTTATATATTTTTGGCATATTTGTTTTAGGCTTATTGTTAGGGCTAGTTTCATTCTCCATTTGTAAGTTGTTAAATTAATGATTTTTTTTACAATGATCACAACATTAGGATGAAAATTTAATTAGTTATTGTGTTATCATTTCATTTTCTTGTGAATTCAAAATTCATGCATACATGTGATTTCTTTTGACATTTAATGTTTTATTTGTGATACGTAAAAGGGATTTGCATAATGCATCACGTTTTAAGTTTTTTCTGTTTTTTTTTAATCGCGTCTAATTTTAAGGGGGTAACGAAGTATTGTCTGGACGTTGACACTAAGGGATCGCCATTAAGCTACTTCAATCGTTTCCTTCTATCGTTAAGGTACAAATTTAAAATATCAATTTTTTACATTATATAAGTCATATTTTTTTAATTTCGTGTTTAATACTTGTCGTTGCGATTGTACAATTAATTTGACACGGTTTTAATGATTTTTAGTTATCACATTGTTATACTTAAGACTCACTGGATAGTTCCCCATAGTGTTAATGTTGTATTGATGTGATAAGGACACTTCGTCGGTGTATCCCTCTCGGGTCGGTCTCTCGCGTCCCTGCGACACTAGATGTGAAAATGTATGGCGAATACACGGCGAATTGCCATTACGATACTATAATATACTTGATGTTACCAACAAAGGATTTGAAGGAGTTCGTCGTCGGGCCAGCGAAAATGTCCAATATTTTGACATATTCTTCGAAATTAACTCTACTGATATCATTATTAGTTAGCGACGTTCACTCGCCTGATCGACGTAATGGCACTCCTTTGGCTCATGTTTTAAGTTTATGATAATTTTAATTATTTTCTATGTTTATTTTGTATATAAATCGCGATATATCGTGATGGTAAAGCCAAAGATTGATACGGGTATGGTGACCCTCTGCCGTCACACTAGGACTAGCGTGTAAGTTAATCTACCTCGAGTAATATGTTTTAGTTTAAGTAAGCTTTTACATAGATTTTTATATGATGGAATAATGTAAATTAGATGTTAAGAGAAAATTGAAAAGTAAAAAAAATGTTGAAGTACAAAAATATACTACCTCAGGATTCACTATCACTATATTCCGTGACTGACATCGTCATATGGAACATTATTTATATTATTTAGTGTCTGGACGTTTAACAATTTTATTTTAAATGTCACAGCTAAAATCGTTTGGCGTTCAGTTTCTGTCATGGCTCGTTTCGTGCTATAGTTTACATCTGCAAAATTAGTGACTAAAGTAAGAGCTATGGCAACCAAACAAATATATCCAAGTTGTTTGAATCTCTGAAAGGTAGTAAGTTACCCGGCGAATGCTCAAGTTGTTTGATGTCGAGCAATTAAAGTTACCTAAGCTGGGATAAATGTTAATGTAATTGAATTAATGTTAGTTAAGCGTTAATTAGGCTAGTTATAAATAATCTCATTGAAATTCTACCTCATTAGCGCGGACGGCGAGAGATCGACCGACGGTCATTCAGTGTGTTTAATTGTACCTCCCACACTCTACGGAGTATAAAAATTTTTTTTTTCATAATTTTTATTATTATTACTACTTTTTCACCAGTTATTTCTTGTGTTGCATAGATGTTACTATGTTTTAAGGAGAGAAAAAATGAAAAATTATTGTTTGTTAGGTTTCTGCGAATTAAAAGAAAAATGTAAACAAAAATTATATTTTTTTTGTTTTGTTTTGTTTTTTTCTGTTACCTATTTTCCTTTTGTTTTTTTCTCGACAAGTTACACCCGTCCATCGTGTTTAACATTTACTGTAATTTTAAGTATGTTATTTAAGGAATTAAAATTTAATATTCTTAATGTATGTAGTTGCACGAATGGGACAGGTATTTGTTTAAGTAATGATTATTTGGTGTTTTTTATCTTAAAAGGCACGTCGCTGTTCGTTCGCGTAATACTCGTATCTACGAATTTGATACTTAAATTAATAATATAAATGTTCTTTCGCGTTAATGTCTAAGTACGACGGTGTTTCAATCATTTTTGTATATGTAATGTCAGTGTTCGATGTTTGTTTTCACATAAACATTACCTTATTCCAATATTCTTAAGTGATTCATTAAAATGGAAATAGTTATTACGTACAATAGTAATTAATGTAATAGGAAATATCACAAATTTTAGTCGACATATAAATTTTTTAAGATAGATTATAGTGAAGATTGAAATATTGTTTACAATACCTATATAGTTGTTAATAGAAGATTTTTGATGTCCTCAATAAAAATATTTATTAGATCTCTTTAAAGTTCGACAACTTTTAAATGGCCGTTTGATGGATTGTACCTGGAAATACTTTTTTTAAATAAAAACCATAAACAAAAATAAAGAAAAAATACACTTATAATATATAAAGAGATAAAAATCAATTGTATGTTTGCGAGAGAATAATTTTGTCTATTGAACGATAAGCTTATCGTATTTTAATCTGTTTAAATATTAAATAAAGCATTTCATGTATGTAAATAATCACCAGCCATTTTATGATCTACAATCATTTTGTTATTAATCGGTGTTTACAATGTTCTTGGTGTCGTGTCAAGTCGATAGAGCAACGACATAGAGCACTATTTACAAGAACTAAAGTACAAATTCAAGTCTTATACTAATGTCAGTACAAAATATGAATAAAAAATGAAAGATTTATGCAGTTGGATACTATGTAAATGTTGCCAAAATTATATTTTTTGGAGCACCCGCTATAATTTTACGTTTAACGTAGGTTATCTGAGTAAAGTACAAAAATTATTTGTAACTTATCGTTTGGTGACGAGAGTGTGCATCGCTCTATTTGGCAATGGGAATAATATTCAATACCTAATAAATAATTTTATTTTCCAAAACAAAATTAATATCATTATTTTTTTTGTCCAAAATTATCAATTAAAATTAGTGATTATTTAAATCAAATATTTGTTTTTTTGGTGTTTCTACACTCTCGTTGGCTACTTGCGTTATGTACGGCAGCCCGCAGCTAGGAGTGGGATGGGGCGTTACTGAAACTTATCTAGGAGTTTTCGTAATTATTAAGGGATTTTTGTCACACTTAGTACTGTGTGCAGTTTTTAAATGTTTAATGTTATTATTCGGTTGATTTTAGTTGTCTTAGCACGATTAACTTTCATCTCTTTGGGTAAGGGTAGTTGAAGGTTGATAGTGGCTATTAAGCGATCTTGTAATTAATGTATATTAAATCATTTAGTTCTTTAGTTATTTATGTAAATTGAATTCTTTGGTTCTCTTTTTTAACGAGTTCTTTTAATTAATATTTAATGAAACTGTATGTACTGTAACTGTTTTTCTTTAATTCTCAAAAAACTTTAATTGTAGTTTTTTTTCAATACAGTAAGGATCTAATAGCCCCATATCAACCTATGTATGTATAAAACGGTAGGCGTGGATTAACTCGTGAAGAGCAAGGGTATACAGCGTGCTCAGCCGAGCAATGGCTTAGGAGCATGGTATCGTGTAAGATTGTATGTAAACCACCATGGTTGTAAAACTAAGTAGGATTTTGTACGTAGCTAACTAATGCTTAGTTGACGATAAGCGTCGATGGTATATGTCTGTAAAGGGAAAGTGATTGTCTGTGATTTTTTTAAGCGACTTTTTTATATATATGGAAAATATTGAGAAATCCTAACATAATAAGAATAGCACTACTTGTGATTTTTAGATATTTTATGAGTTTTTCCTCATTTTTTGTACAATACTTTAGGATAAATAGAACGATAGCAGCGGGAAGCGGGTTGAGTGTACATAAAGAAAATGATAGTTGTATAAATATAATTGGCAGACGAAATGGCGTATCAAGTTATGGCGATTGGTATGACCACAGCGACGCTTGTTTTCGTTGAGGCGCGCGCTTCGACATTCGCCCCCGGACCAAATCCTGCGGGCCCGATACGAATTTACCATAGAGGTCGCGCGGCTCGTTAAAATTAGAAAATTAATTTCTATAATCCTAACATTAATGATTTATTCTAGAAAATTTTTTAGTGTGGTAACATTTTGTCGGTTTTTTTTGTTAGTTTAATGTGATAATGGTAGTATGTAACTGTTATGTTTGCTTTCGGTTCGGGCGGAGTTGAATCGGGGGGCTTTTGTGTGTCACTGTGGCCCCTCTAGTGGTACTTAGCTTGTGTTTTCACATTTACTGTCTAGATACACGTGCTGTGCATATTGGGGTCCGCTTGACTATTTCCGTATTTCTATTTACTATCACTCGCATTTCTAAACTATGCTTTTACCTAATATACTTTGGAATAATTTACTCACTATAAATTTTTATATCTATTTTCTAAAGAATGTGTGTTTGTTCGTGGGACTAGCAGCACGTGTATTTAGAATGAAGACATGTAAAAAATCTGTATAATTGAACATTGATACAGGTACTATAATAGTCCATGTGCACTAATTATATAAATATTACGTAAAATCCCACGACACGTACCTACATCTGACTTAGGTATAGATATTATATGGAAATAAAATTGTTCCATTGTGGAATTCTTAAATTAATAAAAAAATGTTGCTAAAATTATATTATGTATTGTTTTATTTATTTTATTTTCTTTTATTTTACATCCTTTTTTGATGTAATGTGCGTAGTAAGTGTGTAACATAACTCACAGAAGGAAATTTCAATAAATGAACTACTGGTAATTAACAACCACATGTTATTTTCTTCTTGTACTTTTAAATGTTAGCTGTCAAACGTCCGCACAACATCAACAAACATACAAAATCCAACCGCCTAAGTAGTTTTATGGTAAAAGAATAATTAAACGTAACAAAAGAATAATTGTAATATCAGAGATTTTTCTTATCTCTGTCATGGAAGACAACTGTTCGTATCTTATGGCTTGAGATATTTAAATGTATACAAAAAATAATAAAAACAAATCATGGTGCCTATTAATATAAGTCCCTTTTCTTAATTTATTCTATTTAAATTCAATATTATTTGAGTCTTTTTTATATTTGAAAAAATGGTGTAGGTACCTCCTGTTTTTAACCAAACTATCTATTAAATGGTATATGGTTACTAGAGTTTATATGACATTGCGCAGTGAATTAAGACAGGCACATGTATAGTTTAATAACTCTGAACCTTTTTCAATAACATTTAGAAACGAACCAACGGGTTCTAGATAAAATAAAAAAGAAGCAATAAAAAATAATTGAATTGAGTTGTAATAACTGTAATAAGTTGAGATAAGATTTTTGTACGTTACGCTATGTTATAAGCCAGAAAATCATGATGAGAATATACAACAATAAATGTATCCTGCATAAAGCAGGGTACACAAAGGCCTAAAGAATCTAGTGGAAACGATCAAAATATGGAAAGTCGTGCTATTTCACACTAAGTTCCCTCTGCCTAACCTCCTTTGTGCGGGATATGACGTGAAGTTTTTACGAGTACGTATGTACCTACCTTATCTTTAAACACAAGGCTATTCGACCTTTCTCTGATATAAATAGTCGATTTAAAGTCGAAAGTAGTGAAGAAAAATCTAAATGTCAAGTCTGTGATTTTAAATACTTAATTTATATTTATTTTTTGTTAAGACATATGGCGTTTAAATTATATCAAATGTTATATACCTAACAGTTATGTTTCTAATATTGAAAAATAACAACAGCTTCTCAGTTTATCCCGCATATAGCAGAGTCGACTACTATTTCGATTAATAAAATGTACCTACATAATAAATAATACCCTCGCTCTATTAACGAGGTAAAAGCTCGGCGTTGAGTTCCGCCCCTCTACACGTAAGGCTTCAACTGAAAGTGCGAACGGAGAGATTTAATGGAAAACAGAGTATCTTAATACTAGTTTACCAGGTTCCCTTTGCCTTCTCTACTGTGCGCAGAATACAGCGTAAAGCTAAAAAAATATATAAAACAAAATGCACAATACTAAATCCGTAGGATTTTAAGTAAATCCTCTCTTAGTGTTTCTCTGCACATCCCGACGTAGACACATGTCAAATTCTACGCCACCTCGTTCTGGTTTTGCGATGTCAGTCAGTAACGGAACAGTTTTATACTTATAAATATATTTTTAATTCAATTTACATTTTTGTGGCACTGAAGTCACACATTATGTACGCTTATGCAAATAAATATGCGGAAACGCCTCCTTAAATTGAAACGTATTTGGCGTTGTGTTTTTTTTCCTTGATATTACATTTCAATAACTGAATTAGTAAACCGCCTTCAACAGTTTGAGAGAGCGATCTAAGATAATATAAGAAATTAAGCTATTAATTTTACATACATACGAGCTTAAAGTTGTGTTCGACAATTTTGTTAATTAAATCTGAGGCCTTTATAGCGCAGGAGCACGAGCATGTAACTGTAAACGCGATGGTTGTGGGTTCGATTCCCATTCAGGGAAAGAGATATTCAATTATTTCGTCACTCAGATAAAAAGAAAAAGTGCGGCGTTGAGTTCCGCCACTCGATATGCAATGCTTAATTTCATGCCTGAATTTAGCGGAAAGTAGGGAATTAAGTATTTTTATGAGAAACAGAATACTAAACATTTTTTTCCTCATATCCTCGTTCTTTAAACAAGACAACGCGCGACATTGCGTTCTGCCACTGAACACGCAGTCTCCAACATGAGATGTAGAATATGTTGATACTAGGCCCTCTGCTGAGATGAGATAACCCGTGAATCTGAAAAAATGTTTTTTTTGGTTCTTTATGAAAGGTTTATGAATAGGAAAGCCAAGAAATTTTAAAGGGCTCTTATTTTTACGGTTTCTCATTTGTTATAACTTTTTTTAAATCTGACTTTTATAATCAGTTCATTTTTTATTATCTGTCCATTTAAAACATATTACGTATTTAATGGGGACAACCAACTATGCACTATGTAGATCAGAAAATCTATTGGTTTAAAATATTAAAAAAAAAAAAATATTTATAATTTTGTTGTACTATGAAAAAGTTTAATTTATAATTCCCCCATTTCCCCAACGCCGTAATGAGCCACGACGTTCAAATGTTCGTTTCCCGGGTCTGTCTAGACGCCGTGTTGAGCTCCGCTAATTTGCTATCGTCTACAATTACTAATTTTACTCATACAAATGTGTTGACACATAAAATAATCAAAAATTTATATAGACAACTGCATAAAATTAACAAATATTAAATACGAATAACTATACCTCGGATTGTACTAACAATTACATGTGCCACCAATTAATCTTGCTACCCGTCCCGCCTTCAAGTACGTCAAGTGACCGCTTCACCGGGAACTGATTTATCTCACGAGAGCAGTATAAAAGCAAGTATCAACTGCTCTCAGCATCATTACTTGAACAAACCGTCGCAACATAAACAATGGCAGCTAAGGTTTGTTATTATTTTCAAAGTCTTAATTAATTTCAGTTATAAGAAATGACTTAATTTCCACTTTCAGTAAATTAAAGTTAAAAACTATATATATATATAAAATACAAATATATATATTTCATATTCTTACAGTTGGTTGTAGTACTCGCCGCCGTGGTCGCTGTGGCCCACTGCTCAGTGGTACCAGTGGCGCGAGCAGACGCCGACTATTCAAGCTTCGCTTACGACGTTGCTGATCCCCACAGCGGTGACTTCAAGAGCCAAGTGGAGAGCCGCAGCGGCGGAAACGTACAAGGACAGTATTCCCTGCTCGAGGCCGATGGTTCCAAGCGTGTTGTTGACTACGCCGCCGATGATGTGAACGGCTTCAACGCCGTCGTTCGCAAGGAGCCG
>DVQM01002333.1:0-10250 GCA_018231645.1 Heliconius ricini | reverse complement strand
TATTTCATCTCCTCGAGTGGGGATCGAACCCACAACCAATCGATTTTACAGTCACATTTTGTGCCACTGCGCCACGACTGGGTCTAGTAAGAAATGAATGAAAATGAAAAGTAAAGATCTATAAATAAACAAGTGACGAAATATAAGTAAATTACATCAATTAAAATAGTAAAATCGATTATGATAGATATTTACTCAATATGTAATTCGAGCGGAAACCGGAAAAGGGAACTAAATTCTCTGTACTTTTCACTATGGTAGTGACGCTTATAGGAACATTATCCAGAGTCTGAACCTGATACAATAAAGTTCTTACGTAGCTGTTGCAATTTATATTGCATGGTAAGTCACTTCGTGTAAGATTTATTAACAAAGCTACGCTGTGTAAAAAAAACAATTCAAAATATAATTTTATACATAATACTTAAAAAAAAATTAAACGATATGCATATATTTGTATGTCTGTCTGTAGCATCATAGCTCATAGGAAAAAGACCACATAAAGCTTATCAACTGTTAGTTCTAATGGGAAAGACAAAAAAAGACTTAAAAATATTTTCTTTAATTTGGATTAGCTAATTTCAAATATGTCGACACGATTTTCTTGCATAGAATTACAACACTAACGCAAGTAACATTTAAAAAAATCCAACAATATATTCGAAATTAAATAATTTATATATACAAACAAGTATATGCATATAATATAACTAATTAGAGAACAGCACTAAAATACAAAGCTAAATCATCCGAAACGCGGCAGCGTAGGTACTCGAGTTAATTGTTTCATCCACTTGGACATGGATTACGTTCACTGGCTTCGAAACGAGCGGTCGCGAGCTGTATTTTAAACTAGGATCGTTATCTTTGCTGTTTCCTGCGAAAGGGCTTCTTTTTCCGTTTTTTCTTTCTTTTCATTGTGTTTGTAATATATGATGTTTGTGTGTGCGTTAGTAATATTATCTGTTTTATGTAATTTGAGTTTTATTTATTTGTATAGCTTTACGCTGTATTTCGTCTATAGTATGTGTGCTGAAGGGAGTGTGCGATACATTTCTCAATTTTTTAGACATTTTATGTTAATTGATAATAATGAGAATCGATAATATAATCTATAAAAATAATATAATTTAAAAACAGCCTCTGATGCCTGGAGTCTATATTCCCCCAGAATATAAAATTAATTACCATTTTTATATAATCATTTCACAATTTGAAAAGAAAAATACTGTTTTAAATAATATGTGAAAAAAATTACGAATAGAATTCGAACACACTTATTTCGATGGTTTCCAAGCCGCACTGTTTCGCATACTACCACCATCATATTATAACAACACACAATACATACACAATTATCAATACAAAAACAAAATCCACCACAGATAATCGAAATCCCCAAACCGAAACAGACCTACCATACCATAAACAGAACACACTGAATAATCCGACAACCGGGTTCTAAATGCCATCAGTAAATGCGTCGAAATAAGCACAATAGCTGGAAATAACATTACAGGCAGCCGTAATTCACGTGGTCGTGGTCGAATTTGCATCGACGCTGGCACCACTGACCACTAATTAGGCGGCAAGTTTTATTTCCTGCTGTTATCTAAGCTGTTGTAATCTGGTGCCACGCCTATACGCCAGGAAGTACAGTGGCTGCTATCGTACACGCTAAAGCTTCTCGTTTTATTTTAATTTGTGGTGTAGGCTTATTGGTGATTTTGTTTTAGTTTCGTAGCTTAAATAAATGAATTGGTGTTCGATGGCCTGGCAGATGGAGTACGGCGTTTATGTAATATATGAATTTTGGGTGGTCGATGGAAAACAGTGTCTTGGGACTCGGTGTGCTCTATGCCTACCTTTACTATATGGGGGGTACAGTGTGAAGCTGAAAGAAAGAATAACTGATAAATTCATTCATTCGTATCATAATACTACTCAATATTGTTAACGTAATATAGAATTTGTTTTTTTTGGTGTTCCTAACTCAGAAACGAACGTACAACAACCAATATAACTCAAAATGCTTTCCAACAGCGCTACCAAGGCGTTAAATCATACAAGTC
Organism: Heliconius ricini; assembly: GCA_018231645.1. NCBI lineage: Eukaryota > Metazoa > Arthropoda > Insecta > Lepidoptera > Nymphalidae > Heliconius > Heliconius ricini. The sequence goes on along the minus strand of DVQM01002333.1, from coordinate 8,178 downwards.
ACTAATAAGATCTCCGTCTGAGCTCCCCTCGAAACCATTGAAAAAGTTTTGAATAAAACAATAACAAACACTGTACCATATAATGAAGTTGCAACATTTAATTAGGAAAAATTCGCGAAACTTCGTAAAGGAAAAGGCAAGCCTCATGTAGATACATAGACTGAAAAGCAAGCTATAGCCATATATTAAGTCAAGGTAAAATGTACTCAAGAGTTTTTATTTACGAGCCAATTTACTTTGCTATAAAATACAAAGTTTAGGTTCCCTTTGGATTTCGTACGCTATGTAATTAGGTCTGGATGAGTAGATTATAACTGAGTGTTGCTAAATTTGGTATAATGTTGTAAGATATAAAATTATGGATGTAAAGATTATACACGCTCTATCCACATTCTTCTTGCTTCTGCCTAACCTAATAGGTACGGGGTGTACATAAAAGAGTAGGCAGAAGGAGCTACGAATTTAGTGTTGCGACTCTCCGTTCCCATTAAGACACATCTGTTCTCCACTTTCAGTCGAATTCTGAAGGAATTGCGTGTTGAGCGGCGGAACTCAACGACGCCCTTTGTCTCATTACTAGAGAAAAAAGAAAAATATTTAATATTCAATGTCCTCACAACCTGCCGCGCTTACTGACATACGCTTCTGCCTTTGCGCCACGACTGACCTGGCCTGAAATAAAACTAGTTCTCTTTTAAAAAAGCTATAAAAGGATATGAAATATAATAATTATGATATACTATGGACATTAAACTCAAAAATATCGCCCTATTCCTTTTTGTACAACTTCAATATTGTACTAACAATTTAACACAAAATAAATGAAAAAAAACCTATTTTAAATGTAAGTACAAACATTTTTCTATTCATTTGCTTAACAACATTTCGCTCAAGGCTTCTTGCCTTTGACGAGCCGCCGGCGCGTGGCGTCTTGATTACAATACGCCCATACATTATTATGAGGATGCAGTCAACCTAAATACTATTTGTTTTACACAACAGTGCATAAGATGATGGGTATTTAACTTGTTTATATAATTGTTGCTATTTACAAGTTACTTGAGGCCGTCGTGAAACAGCATCACAAGTAAACGCGACCGGATATGGATTCGAATTTTCTGAATAGGTATATAATATTTTCACTTCTTCGCTTTGGTAAGACGACAAATCGTGGTGAGTTTCATCTCTCAACACGCAATACCTAGAGAATTGGCAAGTAATAGGGAACGGAAGTGTCCTAATGGGAACAGAGTATCTCTACACTAGTTTTCTAATTTAAATCTACCTATTTTGCTAAGGGATTTATATAAGTTAAGCTTATATATTATATTAACTTTTTTAGTCATCTTCAATAAATGGACTAACCAATTTTTTTAAATTTTAACAAGCAGTGTTTAAGTTAAGCACGTTCAACCAAACAAACATATCAGTTTAATTATATTATTATAGAATTATAAATTATATATATATATTATAGATATATTTTATTAACTATCATCATTTCTCAGGCTTGGTTACATAAATTGAGCTAAACGATTGGCTCATTTCTCTTTGAATGAAATATTTTCTATCAAATTCTGTGTATAAGAATATTGTGGTATAATAGGAAAACCACAATCATTAAACGCGTTTGTTCTAGGTTCTATCCCTGCTCAAAGAAACTATTTTTTATCTCCTATGGTAAGATGAGCGTGGAGCTAATATTGCACGACACGACACATTGTCGGAAGTTCGGCGGACAGCATAAAACGGACTCTATTTTTCTTTAGAATATTTTCAATTGTTAGAAAAGTAAAACAAAAATCGATTACTATATTTTCTTAACTAAATGTATAAAAGAAAGAAAAAATTAAAACAATCTTATCTCAGCTTTAATTCATCACAAAGAGCGGGATGTTTCTAGTAGCGAACGTAAAACTCGCTTCCTTTTAATGTTATTTAGTTTAAAAGGGTACCGTAGTACATCCATTCAGTTGCGTGACTGCTTTTAAAGGATTATTTATTTATTATTGTAGCTTCGCGCTGTATGCCGCATAGATCAGAGAGGCGGGACTAAGGGTAGTTAGTAGCGGAACTCAACGCAGCTCTTTGTCTTGATACCATGCTGAATATTATATCCCACAGCAAGGTAGCCAGAGGGTACCTGGGAACCCAGTGTTGATACACTCTTTTCGTATTAACATACTTCCTTTCCCCACTTTCGATTGAATTCTGCCCGCATTCCGTGCTGAGTGGCGGCACTCAACGCCGTGCGTATCCTCGTCATCAGAAGGAGGAAATATAAGAAATAATTTCCTGGAGTGGGAATCAACCCACAATCTGTCGTACTTAGTGTTGCAAAGCCTGTGCCACTGAACCACGAATTGCCTCTTCTTGATTTGAATTTACATATAAAATATCGATCGACTAAAAATATACATTATAATTTCGACATTGTTATATAATTTTTGAGTATGACGATCATTTATGCAAATATGTTTGTGTATAAATTTCTGGGAAACTAATGTGACGATTCTAATTGATTGGAATGTATTATAAAATCTTAGAAAAAGTGACAGTGTCCAATTTTTTAAACATTGGGTTTGTGACGGAACTAAACGCCAGACTTTGTCTACTTGAACATATTTACATAATATATATAAATTAATTAAAACATTCATTAAAAACGTTTAAATTTAAACTCTTTAATACTTGAATTCGTGTTTTAATTACTTCACTATTTATTTACCGGATTGGACTGAAAGCGTTTTATCAACACCTGTCAATTAGTTACGTCAATATGTGATCTTTAAAATGTTTGAAGTGGTCGTGGAGCAGATTGAGAATTTACTAACTATAAACGCAATACGGGTCGTGGATACGATTCTTATTAATAATGGTATTTAGATTTTTTGTACGTTTTTTAGAGCTGCAAGTCCTTTGTGGGAATTAATTATTTTTAATTTTCTTTACCATATAACTATGGAATGTTTCTGATTTGGATAGAGGACGAAAGTGGACAGCAGAGGGCCGAAACACTAAGATCTATTAACCTATTCTACTCTGAAGGAAAAACTAGTCTTTTAATTACGAATAAAAATAAATATAAGATTTCCATTAATAAAATATAAAGTTTATAAAAGCAGTGAAAACTTAATTAGCAATGAGGCATTATAGTCCATATTTACTAAGTAACTAAGTTTCGTTTCATACAATTTGTTCGAAGTTTAAGGAAGACTACAAACTTTGTTATAAATATCCATGTTATATACTAAGTTAGCAGCTCCACGCTTTCGCCTGCATGGTAAGGTAGGCAGAAGAAACCTAGTGTTAAGACATTTCAATTTCCCTTTCCATTGAATTTTCGAGACTGCGTGTAGAGCAGTGGAGCTCAATGCCGCGCTTAATTCATAAATAGGAGGTTCACAATTCGTCGGAATATTTTTTTGATGTATGTTTATCGATTATTCGAAGACGGCTGAATAGATTTGAATAATGATTTTTTAGTTTGAAAGAGTAAATCTGGCAGGTTGTCTCATGTTGACCATGTCAAGATCTTGTGATGGGATCTGGCAGAAATTGAGGGAACTCTTTTAATGACAGGTGCACTCAAAAGGATTTGGGTATTTTTATTATGACTGGTGTGTTTACTTTCAGAAAGCACAATTTTATGACGTGGAACACATGATGGAGACCATAGATAGCCTAGATAATTTAAATACCTACTTTTACTGTAATAGTAAATAGAAAAAATAATAGAATAGAAAGAAAAACATTTTTAAAACTGGCGTACTAGGGCTTACATTTCATCAGAAATGAGAGTCTTCAATCGTTTTTGTTTATAATTGTGTTTAACCACGTCAAAAAAGGTAGAGGTTCTCAATTCGCCCGAATATCTTTTATGTATTTTCTTGTCCACCGTTTATTCGGAGACAAGTGGATCGGTTACGATAATTATCAATATGCCATAATGTCAGTTCCGAAATATAATACCTAATTAAGTTTGAAGTTTCACATTGGATAACCCCTACTTACTCATTAGAGAAGCAACATTTTAAAAAGTGGTTTACCTATCACTTAAAATCGTAAAATAAATTATTTTTTTAACAAAAAAAACCAACATCAAGCAGTAAACTAAAGAGTAAGAAATAAATTTACATAGTATAAGGTGAAACGAAATTTCATTTAGTTAATAATCAAAATAGTCAGCCTGACGCTGTATCCCGCACACAGTAGGGTAAGCAGAGGGAACATAGTGTTAAGACACTCCGTTCCCCATTTTCTGCCGAATTCTGAAGGATTTGCGTGTCTTTACCTCGACACCAGAGCTAAGAAATGGAAATATAAATGTAAGTAAATATTTCATCTCCTCGTATGGGAATCGAACCCACAACCAGTTTTACAGCCAAGCTTTGTGCCAATGCGCTCCTACTGGCCTCTGATTTACTTAAATTTAAATAAAAAAAAAATAAGTATTTTATAATTTTAAGTTAATGCTATAACAACTACTACAATATCAAATTACTGAGCCTATTTGTTTTACTTGGTAGTTATATACGTCTCAGTTGAATAACCGTCGGTTATCGAGACTGTCGTGGCGTAGGATCACAAGTGTGCGACCTCACTCTGATAACGAGCTAAAGCGCGGCGTTGAATTCCACCACCTAACACACAATGTCTCGAGAATTCGGAGGAAAATGAGGACATTCGTGGTGCAGTGGGATAACTTCTGAATGAAAATGATACTGTTGTAAGTTTAGTCGCCAATCGTGAGAATATAATTTGTAACTGTATAATATTTTTTTTTCTCCGGTAGACATAGCGCGGTGTTTAATACCTCAAATCAACAGGCAATTCTTCTGAAAATAAGCTGCCTCTGTCTTTCCTGCTATACGGGAAAACTTGTAGAGCATTTTTTTTTAATTATCAACATTTAATATAAAAAAATATAAAAAAAATCAACATTTAATATATAACGCAGAGGTACGCATTTTACGACATAATAATTTAAACAAAATTATAAAAAATCAATATAATAAAATTAACAAATAATTATATTAAAGTAAGAATATATTAAAAATATATTCCTATTTTAATATATTTTAGCGTAAAATTGTATACATTTACGTATTCACGTTTATCACTTTACTTAGGTTTAATTTCCTATCAATTGCTATCACGTTAACTTTCAAGCTGAGCAGATACTCGTGAGAGAGGCTATTTTAAAAATTTATATTGCTTTCTACTATTATTTCTTTCTGTTTTTTATACATTTTTGGAAACCCGACGTTTCGAACACTTCACAGTACTTCCTGGTCACAGGTAGACTGGTAGAATGTATAAAAATACAAAATATACGCGATTAATCCGGTTAAAATAGTTTCATTTATAACATTACAATAGTTTTTATAATTACATTGTATTACCGATAGAAATACTTAACTATATAATAAGTTTGTTTTTATATAAATTGAACTTGTAAATTACATCTCTTTTTTTCGTTGAGGCTTAGGTTTATTTCATTTAATATGATCACAAAGTTAAAATGAACGTTAACATGTTAGATAAAATATAAATGCAAACTAAATTATGTATGTTTTCTATAAACTAAAAAAATAAATAAATAATTAATAAATCTCAATCACTCTGATTGACTGAAAATACTGTGGTTTTGCAGGTTCCAACTTTAAACAGTAGAATTTAGTGCCAAGATATCCCGATCAAAATGCTTTCCGCTGAAACTCACACGCACACTTAGAGGTGGAATTCAGCGCTCGTTATTCTTGTCCGCACAAAAATATGAAAATATTTAACTCTCGGAATACTGATCTAAGCCACAATGCGCCACAATATATTCAATATATTTTTACATAGATTGTGTATATAAAATGTGAAATGTTTTAAATTTTATAGAAAATACAAGTTAATAGAAAGTATGCAATCGTCCTTATATAGTACGAAACTGCATTTGGCATGCTCCGCCGTCTTCTCATTTCGCAAGATCGTATCTGTGCTGTTTCAGTAGAAACATAATCATTGTTTCAACAGACAAACAACAGACAAATGTGCGTACTAGATATATAATTTAAAAAAATGTATGCAATTTAAAAATATTTTTGTAATTTACAAACTTTTTGGACTTTTTTTTATGTTTATTTATTGAGTTTTATAGTACTTTAAGATACAATTAGGCAGATTTTTGAGACTATATTATATCATGTGTTTAATGACGGAGCTTAATTAAAGGAAAATTGAAATAATTTTATCTAGTGTAATTAGTAATTAAAATAATTTTAAATAGAGAGCCACGACTCCACAACCGTCACGTTTAATTTATGCAAACGCTGTGTATTTAATTTTTAATTTCTTATTTGTCTATTGGCCAGTATTTGTTTGACTAAAGATGAGGCTATCTACTAGTATTGTAATAACTTAATTTTGCATTTTTTCGAAATGAAATATTCATTATATTTATTGAAATTATAGAAATATTGTAGACCTAGTACGGTCTCCAAATAAAATTGAAATATCTACAGATTTTATAAGACCAGCAGTGTCTTGTTTTTAATATTTTATTAAATTTTTCAATAAAATATTAAAAACAAGATTAAATACGTTTTTTCAACAGTAAGTGCTATATATATAAAAATATATGCTATATATATAAGCTATATATATAAATGCTATAGCATGCGATGGTTGCTATATATTACACGAACCTAAACTCTAGTGGTTTCCTAGTAACCTCTAAAGAGTTCCACTATTCAGGTCCTGGCCTATGTAAAAAGAATGTTGTGTTAAGATATTCTGTCTATCATGTCTACTTTTCGTCTTTTTTTAAGACATTAAAAATATTGTTGCGGAAGTCAACGCCGAGTTGTAGCTTTGTATGAGAACGAGAACCTCAGATAGAGCTAGATCGGCAAATAGAACGCAATGTTAGAGAAATCGTTTTTCTCCTCCTAATTTCGAGATATTGCGCCACGTGGCGGAACTCAACGCCTCATTTTGTTTACCAAAACGCTTGCTTTCTATGTATACTTCTATCTTAGTAATGATATAACATGAATATTATAGAAATGACTAAGTTGAAGATCTATACTATTATTATCTTAGCAAATAGGAAACTATAGCGCAGCCTAATTAAATCTATTGAATGACTAATTGATGAGTGGTAATCTGTTACACCTGCATACAAGGCCGTATTATGTATTAATGAGAAGAGTAAACAGCTAAATGCAGTGGAAACGATGGTGGCAAAGTGGGACAGCGTCTGACAGCTGTTCGAATCCCTCTCGGGGAAAAGTATTTAATTCATTTTCATCTGGTGTGTGCTTGCATAGTTACGCCTCTCCACGCATAATTTCCAAAGTTGAGAGGAAGAGGGGAGTGGAGTGCCTTAATACAAGGTTCCCTCTGCCTAACATACTATTCCGAAATAAGCCTACTACTCACTGGGAATACTTATAGCTATTTTTTAAAATATCTGCAGTATAAATGTACGTATATTAAAAGGTTTAGAACACTGCATTGGACTGGCCACCTTACAATATTTTTTCTTCTTTTCCGCTCCTATTATGGCAATTTACACATAGTTTGTGGTTTTACTTTTCTTTTGTCGGCCGATTTGTTTTTCGTTTTGTGTTTGATTTTTTTTATTATTACTATTTTAAATTGTAAATACTTGAACTAATTGTGTTGTTGTACTTTTTATTTACATTTTTGTTCTAAGTGAAAGTGTTTCAAATTTATTGATTGCATCGTAAAATGTGCATTAACGTTACTTAATTATATTTAAGTTATTTTATTATTATACATATGTTTGTGGTGGACGTGGCGGTGGCGCAACGCCATAATTTTCGGCTGTAAAGGTAAAGATTGTTGGTTCGAATCCCACTTGGGGAAATAAATTATTTACAGTTCTTCGCTCTGCTCCAAGATACGCACCTGAGTAATGAAATCTTTTAACACTAAGTTACTTCTGCCTTCCCCGCAATGCGGAAAAAAGCGTGAAGCTGTTTTTTCAGTAGAGCAGGGAAATAAACAATAATAACTGTTTTTACATTTTTAAAGTGTTATTCCACACTTAGGAAAGAAATACGTATTACAAAAAAAAACTTATTGAAAATGAGGCCAGCCGTGGCGCAGTGGCACAAAGTGTTACTGTAAAACCGACTGGTTGTGGATTCGATCCCCACT
>DVQM01002332.1:0-10251 GCA_018231645.1 Heliconius ricini | reverse complement strand
AACCAGTCGGTTTTACAGTCACACTTTGTGCCACTGCGCCACGACTGGCCTCATTAATGTACACAAATGTTTTAATGAACATTTAATTAATAATTACAGAATATTATAATTATAATCATAATTCATTGGTTATTAATTCAAATCAAGCAATATAGAGAATAAAAAAAACATACAGATCGTATATATTCATTACACGATATAACAACAGTATATTAGTCACATTACAGTACATTAGTTACTTTTATATATTGTATTTTATAAATTAAAATTATTATTATTATTTAATATTTATCTTATTTCTGATCTGAGTAATTTCTAAAAATTCTTTATGCATCTATTTCTAAAAATTATTTATGGATTAATCATGTCTTTAATTGGTTTAAAGACGTTAACACTAGAAGCATTTTTGACATCACATGGTAATCTATTATATACTTCCTAGATCCATCACTTCAACAGTTTTAGCCATTTTTGATAGAGCTATATCACTGCGTTTAGAAAAAATTTCGAAGTGTCTCAATCAAGTAACTTGGCTTATTTTAGCAATAATACGTACTTGCTCGTTTTTGAATTCGAAAGAGACTTTCCCAGTCTGCAGCAAGATCCCACATGTCTATACTATACTATAAGTATGACTGAACCGACGTAAAATAGTAAGCTCGAATCGCGCCAGTGGCTAGAGTTTGCTACGCGACTTAATGCAAAACAACAACGAGGATAGCTTTACATTTAATTGCTGTATGCGTTCATCCCATTTTAAACTATAGTCCACGTGAAAATCGAAAAATTTTGTAATATTTACTTGCTTGAATGAGTTTTCCCTTATTTTTACATTTAATGGTTTTTCATTTCCACCCGCAAGATAAAATATTATAAACAGTGTTAAGGATTAAGCCATTAATAGAAAACCAGTCTCAGTCTCAAACGCAATATTCGAGGAGAACATCCTTGTGGCATCCCATTATTGGATGTGAATTTAGTTGAGAAGATTCTTCATCAACTATTGAATGACTGATGCCTTTGAGACATAAAATCCAATAGCAATTTAGGTACTGGGCCATCAATTCCATAATGTCTAAATTTAATTTTTAAGATGTTTCTATCTGCGACATCAAACGCTTTAGACAGGTCGCAGAGAAGTAGCGCTATCTTTAAGCTTTAAAGAAACTAAAATAAACATTCTAGTTACGTTTTTTTTCTGTGCGCCTAGGGACCTGGACCTTTGATATTAATTATATCTCTGCGCGTTCATAAGACTAACATACAAACAGATGGAGGAACGACAAAGCTATGGCTATAATGTTTATGATACCGTTAAATGGGGTGTATAGAAACAGTTTTAGATATTAAGTTAGATTCTTATTAAGTTCCTTAGCTTAAATATGAAAACTGCTTTTATTTTTTTATTATTGTATTCGTTTCTTTTCGCTTCTAACTGTAAAACTATTATTATAAAATTGCGCATATACATAATAAAAAGCCGATTTTTTCAGTGAACACAACGTTTATAAAATAAAAATGTAAAACTTCTATATAGTACAAATTAGTGTAATCCAACCGAAGACGTTCAAACATGAAATATGTTTTGCATCTATTTTACATTTCCCTAACTGAAACTAAAAAAAAAAATATAAAAAAACTCTTACCAACGATATATCGCCCTTTTTTACACCAACAACACTAAAAGTATATTATACCTCAATAAACGATTGTATCTATAGTTAAATAAGTTAACTGATTATTACTAATAAATATTATTTTATTTAATTATAAATATGAAATATTATTTAGTATGTATAAATAAATATAATATAAAAATAAAAGAAAAGATCGTGTATGAGATGCGCGCGCGCACTCTTCAGGTCTAGAGAGTTGTGACTTGTGAGTTCGAGTTTAGTTGATTTGTTTATGTGTGATTCAGTTTCAGGGCAGTGGGCGCGATTTAGGGTGTTTTGTATAGAAAGTATTTTGTATATTTTTTTATTTCATTTATGAAATGAAGTATAGTATCCCAAATATATACATATGAGGGCTTATAGAGGTAACTAGGTAGGGAACCTTCTATAACCCTGATGTAAAAAACACTCCGTTCACTACGCACCGCACATTTTTCTCACCAGTTCTTTTACTATTGTTACTAGAGAAAGGAAATAAAAATTATTTATTCCCTGCAATATGAATCGTACCCGCACTACAAGTTTTTACATTCAGGCGCTGTGCCACTGTGACACGATTTTTTCGATTTTTTAACATATCAGTATGAAATTACTGACATAAAGACAATTGATAGTAATAGTCGAGTGAAATTTATAATATTAGTATAGATATGTGTATTATTGGCAAATCATTTTCTTTTTGAATTTTTAAGGAACGGATATCTTAACACTAAGTTCTCTCTGCTCTACCATATGCATGTACGTGTATAGATACAGTATAATAAAAATTAATTTGTATCCAAAAAGTGTTACTGAAGAACGACTGGTTGTGGGTTCGATCCCTCTCGAGGAAATTAAATATAAATTTTGATTTATATTTTCATTTCTACGCTTTGGGGTCGAGGCAAAGCGCTGAGTTGAGTTTCCCCAGCCAATACGCTATGCCTCCAGAACTCGGCGGAAAATGGGGAACGGTGTGTCTTATCATTAGGTTCCCTCTGCCTACCCTGTTGTGTGCGAGATGTAGCGTGAAGTAGATTTTTAAATTATAAAAGTAAGAAAAAAGTTTGCAAAACTTTCTTATAACCTTACTCAGGCTCTTACTAAGCTAAGTGTCGTCGTATCGCGAGTAAAGGATGTTTTTACAAAGTTAATTATAAACAAAGCTAAATAATAACGGACCTTTAGTTTCCATTATACTTTAGGGAAACTTTTATATTTATTTATTTTCACGAATTATATTTATTTTATTTAATTAATTTAATAAAAAAAATATATTGTCCTAAGTAAAAAAGTCTTTCAATTCAAATCAATAGTTACTATGATTGACAAGTTTAACCAAACAAACTCTACAGCTTTATAATATTAGTGCAGATTAGTGTTTAACTTTAACCGACTAGATATTGTCGGTTAAAGTTAAAATCTAAAAATTTTAACCGACTACAAGAGAAAAGTATTATGGACACTTTTAATAGGTGATAAATAAAAAATGCTGCACCATAAGTGCCTAGCTCAAAGCACTGTTACCTAGAAGTGGCTAACTAACTAACGTCAAGTGCCAATTTGATTACGTCTCTTGACGTCAGCTAAATATTTTAACGACCTACTCGTAAGTACGAACTTAGAAATCTGAAAATATTCCCACGTTTTAAACTGTTTTGTTAACATTATAAAATAAAAAAAAATCTACTTCACGCTGTATTCCGTTCACAGCAGAGTAGGCAGAGGGAACCTAGTGTTAAAGATAATCCATTTCCTTACTTTCCACGGCATTCCGGAGGCATCGCATATTGAGTGGCAAAATTCAACTTTTTGATTTTTTTAGACTGTAGGCATACTGTACATACAATCTAACAACGCAACAATTGTGTCTTGTAAAATTTACTAGCTTTATACATTTTTTTGTAGCTGGTGGTCCGTCGTCGTGGTCGTCGTGGTGTGTACGCTCAGCGGTGTACCCCCGTATCTCTCGATGCGTACAGCTTGGACAGTGTGAGCGTTGGCCACAGAAAGGGCAATCATAGATTGAGGGCCAGCAAACGAAGCTATGGCAACCCTGCTTATGATGATGAGGTAAGATTCACGTACTTTTTTGTAGGTTAACCCTCTTATTTATATACAAAGTAGAAAGAAAGAGCCTGTTCTTGGGACAAATTAAATAACAAACTAAAAATAATAATTAAATAATTCATCCCCTAATGAAGATCGAACCTGAATATGAATCAGGAGACGTTGATTTATTACGGAGTCATAACGGTGTTACTGTAAAATTTAATATGTTTTACAATAGTATTGTATATCACATGGTATTATATATCAAAACCAATCATGCTTTTTAAGGACTTGTTTTATGAAAGTTTAAATCTTTGTTGTCTAATTTGCATATTGGCAATGTTTCCTACATTTCCAATATTCAAATCGAATAATAAAATAAGTAAGTCAAAGCCACACTGTATTCGGCATACTGCAAGGTCGTCCATCCATCAGTCATCAGTCCAGAGTCCATTAAGACACTCCGTTCTCCACTTTCCGCCGAATTTTTCGAGGCATTACGTGTTGGGTGGCAGAACTCAACGCCGAACTTTTTCCATGGTGAGAAGCTAGAGTAAAGAAGTATTAATAAATAATAATTCATTCCCTCGACTGGGGTTCGAACCCAGTCGCCCCACGACGGTCTCAATTCCGTTATAATTTTATTTTTTTATATGAATATATATTTTTTATTTTTATTTAACTTCCAAAACATTAGGTAACATCACATCCAATGCAATATCCAGCGTTAGCAAACTTTGCAATGGACATTGACTCAATAACCGCCGAGTTCACTGAGATCCCCTCAGTGACGGTGCGACCTGATGAGGTACCACCAGGCTGCGAAGACAAGAACAGGTACTCCAATGTCCTCCCGCTACCGGAGACCAGGGTGCCTTTGAAAAGAATTGGCAATGATCCGACTTCTGAATATATTAATGCTAATTATGTTACGGTAAGTATCTAAGCATTTTTCTCAATATAAATGGAAATTTCCATTTTTTGAAAGAGAATTGTTGTGTTTTTGGTGTAGTATTGGTCAGACTGACTGATATTTTTATATTAATTTGATGATTCACAAGACAAATGCATATCATAAACGAATGGTGTGGAACGTTAACGTAAAGAAGTTTGTCTATACTTAAAGTGCGTTGTCTGTCAGTCGAATACACCGTAACTTCTTGCGCTGATTTTTCTCGTCTGAGGCAGCAACTATAGTGAATTGGTAGTAAATTATTTGATGTCAAAACAACATGTTTTTATTTTGAACAAAATTATTTCTTTCATATCTCATTGTTTAACTCACATTTAAAGTTTTAGTTTTTCGTTATTAATATTTATTTTTTTATTATTGAATTAGTTACAATTGTTTTTTAATTTCCAGGGTCCCGGTAACATCCGCGACTACTACATAGCGTGTCAGGCGCCGTTGTCTAACACTGTCACTGACTTCTGGCGTATGATCTGGGAACAGAACTCACGACTGATCGTCATGCTTACTGAGTACATGGAAAATGGCATTGTAAGTTTTCTAAATTAACAATTTGTTATGGCTTCATGTCCTATCTCGCACACAATCTGACTTGGTGTGAAAAGACTCCGTTCTCCACTTTCCACTTAATTTTAGAGGTTCTGCGTATTAAGTGGAAGAACTGAACTCTGCTCTTTATCTTGTGACTAAAGCATGGAAATTAATATCATTCGTTCCTCTAAGTGAGAATCGAATTCACAACACATTCACAAAAAAGGAAGATAAAGACTTCAAATTATTGAAAACATATTGCAATTACATTCCTGCTGTATCGCGCACACAGTAGGGTAGGCAGAGAGAATCTAGTGTTAAGACACTCCATTCTCCACTTTCTGTCAAGTTATGGAGGCACTGCGTATGATTGGCAGAACTCAACGCCGCGCTTTGCCTCGACACCAAAGCGGAGAAATTGAAATATAAATATAAGTAAATATCTCATTTACTCGAGTAGAGCTCGAACTCGAACCAGTTGTGTTTGCAATCAAATTTTGAGCCACTGAGTGGTTTCAATTAAGTCATTAAATATTATTCTTAAAAAATATTTCTATTATCTGTTACTGGATACTTTTGAAAAAACTTAACTCACTCAAAGAAACTTAACTCACTTTGAATTATAATTGTATCACTATACAACTTGACAATTATACCATATATACGTATAACTGCTAACTGCCTAAGCTACGTATACTGGTCTAGCTGGTCTGATGATGGAGTCTCAGAGAGGTTACTAGTAAACCAATTGACCTTATAAAGCTCATAATTATATACCATAATTTATAAATTTAAGCACATTCCATAGCACTTGTAGCTCTTGAGGTTTTTGTGCTAAGTTGCAAGAGCAAGATAAAAACGGGGGTTTGCGTCTTTCTGTTTAATAATAATTTTATGTGCTTAATGTCCCATAAAATAGTTTAATAAAATATTAAACAGCCGTATCTTTCTTTACAGGAGAAATGCTACGAATACTTACCACCATCAGAAATTTCCGATAGCAAGCGCACCTTTGGGGAATTCCAGATTATATTAAAGAAACGGGAACAAAAGGACAAATATGCTGTATCCAGCGTCCAACTGATAAACCTCAACACCAGGACGTGGCGGGAGGTGACTCATATGTGGTACTTCTGGCCGGCTAAAGGAGTTCCCGATGATTATGATTCAGTCATAGATTTCTTATCGGAAATGAGGAGTTACATGAAAGTATCGCAAACTGCTAAAGAATATGATGAAGAGGGTAAGTTTCCTGCTACTATTTTATGGTTTTTACTGTTTTTTAACGGAAGTTTAACTAAAGAGCAAATTTGCAATTCGGTCAGTATAAAGGAATCTTGAACTTTTTGTATATTTCTTTATTTATTCGATGTACGATTGGAAAGGGTTTAGATAATCAAAAATGATTTAGATATTATGTTGTGGCACTGAGGCACAGCGTCTGACTGTAAACGCGACGGTTGTGTGTTCTATTCCCACTCAGGGGAATAATTACTTTAACGTATGGCAATGAAAATACGTAACGTATTACGTATTTTCATTGTACGATGAAAATACGTAACACGTTACGTATTTTCATTGCCTTGTTGAGTACCGTCACTAGATTCCCAATCAGTGTCTCCGACATTTGGGGGTGCACGGGGAACCGAGTGTCTTATGTTACACCACTATCATGTTAAGCCAGAAAAATCCTTAACATAAATTAATAAATGTTATTCTTTTATATTATTCCAGGCGTAGAAGTAATATACCAAGACCAAAGTAGATCATCATACCACAATCTATCAAAACTACGCAGCGACGAGAACGGATCGAGCAACGGAGTGAACGTATATTCCCCTGCAAAGGCTGAGGAGATGATGAGGAAGAGCAATCCCACCAATGGCACTTTGGGCAAGATGAAAGCTGCTTCTGAAGTTGAAGGCAAGATGAAATTGCATTTTTTTTACATTTCCTTCTAAATTTTATTGAAAATAAAATAAAATATATGTTTCAAAATATATATGTTTAAAATAAATATATGAATAAAATATATAACACGTTGTCTAACTATAAACACAATAGTTGTAGGTTAGATTTCCATTTGGGGGAATAGATTATTTTTTTCGCTTTGGTATCAAAACAAAGCCCTTGAGTTTCGCCGCTAAGACGCAATATTTCGAAAATTAGACGAATAAGTGACTTAACACTAAATTCCCCCTTATTCGAATCCTGCCTCTGCCTGCTCTGCTATATGCGTAAAGAGGTCTATGGGTTGAAAGAGGTGGCGCCTACTTCATGCAAAATCTGGGTGACTTGGGATTTGTAAATAAAATAAAAATTCAACTAAGACTGGATATCGAGTCGTCACGTCAAATTGGGCTCTTTGATTGTTGTTCATATTTCTTAATACATACAAGTATTTCTTAAAATTTTAACTTATAAATAAAATTTTTAGGTATCCGTCCATGCACAGTTGTATGTGCATCAGGTGCAGGACGCTCAGCGGCGTTAATCGCCGCGGATATATGTTCGCGAGCACTCGCCGCCGGGCGGGCGGATATACCGCGTGTCGTGCGGAAGCTGAGAGACCAACGACCACACTCACTGACTAACCGACATCATTACATATTTTTGTATAGGGTATGTATCTATTATTTTGAAATTGAGTATTTTTTTTTGTATAGATTGTACATCATTTTATATTTTTAAATTCCATATTCTAGCCAATTTAATACAATTTTACCTTTTTTCTGCCATTTTTAAAAAAAAATATCAAAACATCATCAAATTTCCACGTTCGTTCGCCATGTTCGTTCGTTCCACCTATAAATCAAGTTTATAAAATATAAAATAATTTGAAAATTTATTTATTTTTTACAGCTATTGAGTGAATATGGCAATAAGCTGATGGGAGGAGGAATGGATACCATTTGAGCGAAGTTTCAAGTCTGACATAAAAAAAAAATATGTAGCTTATAATTAATTTGTAACAGTATAGTATTATATATAGGTCATATTAAATAACTTTTATACATCCCGATAAGGTCTCAGTGAACGTATATGTAATGACGAAGTGTCCGACTTTAGAGGTCATTTTTGTAAGTTCGATCCTGAACTGAGAGAAAGTTTATATTCAAAGTATTTTCATCATTTTTGGTCTAATTAGGTAAATTTTAAAGGACATAGTGACCTATTTCTCTTTTTTATTTTTTGGCCTACATGATAAGATATGAAAATAAATTAAAAGTACAGTTTCAAATTTTATAGGAAGAAAATATACAAAAATTATAGATTTAAAACGTATATTGTTCGTAAATAAATAATAATGACTAAAGGTTTTCTCAAGTTAGATTTTCAGGAACTCTGAATAAAAAAAATATATTAACTAGCTTTTCAGCCATCTGAGGAGAGAGTTGGTAAGAGAGTTAGTTAAAACTAATGACAGCAGTTGTTATGGTTCTAATAAAGAAAGCACTGACACTGAGTCGACATATACAATCAATTTTAACTGCAAATTAAAAAATAACTTCTTTTTTTCAAAATTATATTTTGTTTAAAAAATAAGTAACAGCGTTGTATTTTAATGTAGTAAAATCCTATTTTTTTTTCAAATATAAAAGATAACGAAAACATCTGTCAGAATGTCATCTATAACAACTATTGAACTTATTAATGATATTCCAATAGAAAAGACCACTTAGCACGTAACATATCGTTTAATAATATATTTTTAAATGTACTTTATATGTATTTTGAAAATATGTTTTTTCTATAATTTCGGTTCCTATACTGTTGAATAGTACGCGTTCAGCCTTAATTGCATCATACCAAAGTACACATTAGATCTCTACTTTTTTGGTAGCTCAAAAATAAACACTTTAGAACGTAAGGCAATCTTTGGTAGCTAGTAGTTATTAAAAAATATATTATTTCTTATTATGAAAATAATTCTATTATTAATATTAACACAATTTGTGATATGTTTGTTATTATCTATTTATTCTTGTAAAAAGAGATGATTTTTAAGTTTTTTTTTTATCATTTGACATTTTGAAAACGTCAAACTTTGTCTACGAATAATGAGTTTTTTCGCCTATTATATTATTATATAAAATAAAATTAATTTTATTTACTTTTAGATATCATTATAATAGCTTTGTAATATTAAGAATAATTTTAACTAGTTAAAGACATAATTTAATGTAATAATAATGTAAGTATTAAGATTTGAAGAACAATTTAGGTATAGAACTAGAACGCTAGTCTTTAACACATTGCATTACCAAAAAAATTCAATTTTCAATGTTACCTTAGCTTTCAACGCAGTGTTATATTAAATGTATAATGTAGTATTTATCGAGATCTGCTGTGATTTCTTACGTATTCAGCTAAATAATCAAAATTGTTAACGATATTTTGGAATTAATAAACAACTTATTGACATGATAGTTAAAAAATAAATCAATTTTTGACAGTAAATTTTTTCTGATGTAAATCTGTAAACGTAATACAGATTATAAAATTCTCGCCGTTTATTTTACTTTATACATACTGCGAATGAACTTTAGCAATTTGAATTATTTAGCTGTTAATATGTTATTTAAATATATTTTAAACTTTAGATTAATTTTATTACTCTGTGTTGTAGATTTTTATAACCTATTGATTTAAAAGCTAATTGATTTGGAAGCTTCATAACATATTAAATATTTTGTGTATTAATTAAATTTTTTACTCATAATCAAAAGAAAGTTAATCTATTTCTGCACAATTTTCAGGTAACAATGAAATTCATAACTTACTATAAATATCCATCTATTTTTATCTTACACTGAAAACTAATAAAAATTTACAACACAAAGTATCACAATACTCGTCTTTAGATTCGATGTGTGCTTTTTAATCACTCGTTATTTTCCACGTTAGTTTGTAAAATATTATATTTTATTTTGAGAAATGAAATGGTTTATTGTGTAGGTGATGATTGTTGCCTCCTATATTTCAAATTCAAATTCAAAATTCAAAATATTCTTTATTCAAATAAACTCTTATAAGCACTTT
>DVQM01002331.1:0-10253 GCA_018231645.1 Heliconius ricini | reverse complement strand
AACTCACTGGGTGACTGGATATGTCACAGCTTAAACTACAGAAAATAGCTGAAAGCAGTCATATAGGTTTTTGATTTCTTTCAGTAGTACTCAGGAAGTGTAAAAGAGCTCTAGGAGATTTCCAAAAATTCCAATTGGAACGGAAAATGCAGAATTTTACGTTTAACCGCACAATGCAGTAAACATAGTTACGGAAGGCAAAGTTTCTGAGTTCAATTTACGAACATAAACTTTAAATTTAATTGAATGAATTCTATAAATATCTACTATAAAAATGCGGTAAAAAAGTAACAGTTAATGGCAAGTAGGTATTTATTTTTGAAGTAAAATAATTTTAAAATATTTTGTTATTTGAAAACGACATGATATATAATGTTATCAAAAATATTCCACTCTCACTAACAAGTCTCTATCGTAGATCAGTGGTGACGTGGGCGAGGTTGCGGGCGGACGGTAATAAAGTGAAATACCACAAAACATTTATCTACACAACCAATTAAGTGTCTTCTATACGTAACAGATAGATACTATAAATTTATTTAGCAATTTAGAATAGAATTTGAGTAAAATAAATCAATACGCAATATTATTGTACTTTAATATATACTATATTAGTACGTAAGTTTTTTTTTATATCAAACTACCGTCAACGATCTCGGAAATCGTTGAGAATCAAATCGAAAACTGACAGACGAACACATTCGTTAGACATATAATACTGACACCTCAGTATGTGCGTCCACTTACTACTGATAAGAGTTCGAAATATAGGCTTTCTAAAAATTTATAATACTAAAATGTAGGCAATTATTTTGACTAAAAAGTGTAAAAATGGTATTAAAATCATGGAAATCAAAGAATTTAATATTTAATAAGGTATTTCTGTTTTGGATGGCAATTAGGTCGATAGCTAATAATACTAATACCGACTAATATCGATAAAAAAAATACTAAAAGCCCATACTTATGCCAAAAACTCAAATCCGATTAAATATGTGTGTATACTATTCTTATTTTGTAAAGAATTTAAATCTTTAGAAGGGAGAAAGGAACATAGAAATAGTTCATTTTTCCGGGTGGAGATCGAACCTTAATTTCTAATAATATTCAAGAAAATACATACAAATGTAAAAAGCAAAAAAAAAGCATGTTTGTAGTAAAGAAACCGTAGCGCAATTCTGCTTGCTTGCTATTGCCTATTCTTAAAACAGATTCAGATCAAGGTGTCGCCTCATGATTTAAACCATTCCAGCTATCTTCAGCGGACAACAGCACCCTTTTATGTCTCAGCGTGAAGTACAATGTCTGCAGTGAGTACGTAGAGTACGTACTTATTGATTGCGGCAATTACACTAAAGGACTATTAGGTAGGCAGTTCGGTGAGATAGCGTTTGTTTATAGCCTCAAGTATGCGAAGCCTCATTGCCTCACAATTAATAGCTGTCATGGAAAACGATATTTCGTATCGATTATTGCGTGATTTTGTAGGGGTTAACTCGATTATTCTATGGGGCGGTTAAGCACTTTTGGTTTATGATCTGTGCTGATAGTAAAATAGGATTGTATTGTTTTATGTGTATGAGTTCGTGATATATGAATTTTAATTGAGTGTTTTTGTATTTTGGAGAGCGTAATGTCGTGTTGAGTTTTCATATTTATTGCTGGCATATTACATATATTGAGTTGAGATACAACGTTTATAAAGAAAAGAATTAATAGAGTAGAAGTACATTTATTATTCACTAAATCCATACAAATTACATAAAAACTAAATTTAACTAAAATATAAAATTGAACAATTAAAAAATATAAGGCATAATAATCAAACATATATAATTAAAATTAAATAAATGAAATAAACATCTCATTGAACGAGCAAAAGAGCACTGGGCTCATAAGCACAATTTTCCTATAAGCATTATTCTATTACCTTAGAAGGTAGAATAGTGCTCGTGTACAGTTAATTAAATAAATCGTTATCGATTAAAGGCTTCAGTTGCGGGTGAGTGACCTATGGGACATGTTAGTCGTGCGCGGGGCGAGCCGGGTGACGAGATAGTATCGACACGAGTGTGCCGACCCGCGCCGCTTTATATGGCGAGTTCCTGTGTTACTATAAATATATGCTATGATGCATACATACACCAGTACTAAATACTAATAAAGGAAAAGTAAATTATAATTACAATTAAAACGTTTAATGTCATGTTTAAAAAACGAGTGCAAAAGTGAATGCTGTTCTATAATAAATATTGATTAATCAATGTATGAAGTTACGATACTATATTAAAATTAGGTAGTGTTTTGTGACACCTATAATAATTTACATTGTTATTAATTCCGATATTAAATATGAATTGGCCAATATAGTCTTTTTCACCTCTACAATCTTATCACAATTAGTCATTGAAGACTACGATATAAAGTATTTAAAAGTAACAATTTCTCTACAGAGTTGATTAACCTTTGGGACATTGCAAATAATAAATAAGAAGCGAGTTCGCTCGCGTCGTGGTGACTTCACATAAGAGAGATCTCTCATCTTGCTCAGCTGCCGAGTCGGCTGTATACATAATGATATATGGACATCGACGGGCGGTCGGTGGGCACACCTCCGCCCGCGTCGCGCCATCTACAACACTGTTTTTATTTCCACCGAACAGGTCCCGGGGGCCTTATAAAATTGCAATATTTTAATAAGAAACCGCCGCTGCATACCAATTAATTTACCAAATAAAACAAAACTCACAACCTGTACTGATTAATCAGTCATGCATTATTCAAGTTTTCGCCTAATTAACTCGAAAACATTTCGCCATATAATGTTATGTGGGCAATTATATGAAAATTTCCCCCATCTCAGCACTGGACACGTTTATCTACGGTCTAAACTTTATTTTCAATGCGTAACTACAGGTGTCTGAAACTGGTTGAAAGAACGCGATAAAAGCAACTTATAATGGGGCGGAGCCGGTTTGATACACATCAACTAATCAATAAGAAAAACTTTGAAATGAGTCTATCGGTTTAAGTATATAAGACTATTATGTTAAATTGTGATCATAATTATTGCTGAAAAAGAAACTCACGACGACGAGGGGTTCGGAGAAAAAATTAAAAGTGGCACTCCGTTAAGTTATACCGTCTCCATCATGGCGTTCGACCTCAAATGGTCGAATTATAAAGGAATACATTGAGTTTTTGCTCTTGCATCTGTCTTCCAAGGTAAATGTTTCGGTATGTTTTAATTAAGTGAGAAACATTGCGCGGAACTAGTCGTTATTCTTAATCGCTCATCGACTATCGAGCTCGTTAATGTTTTATTCAAGTGAAATACTAACATAATTAATTTATCTAGTTTAGTTGTTATTTTAATTATATCCAAGAAAATTGCGTAAATCATTACAAAATTTTTAAAATACGTCCAAATCATTCGTATCTTCTCAAAATGAAGATGTTTAAAAAATTCAGCTTTTCAATGCGTGACCATCGCAACGACGTATAATTTTTCTTATCGAAGCAAAATAATTATCTGTTATCGTTGAATTGATTTCGGTCGTGGACAGAAAAATGGCAGTCGTATACAAACGGCAAAAATATTGCACACCATGCATTTTTCACTTCTTGCTTCGTTCGCCTTGTAAATTGTGTTAAAAATATATGCGGGCCGCTTGTTTTATTCATTTAGACTTTATATTGCAGTTTATCTTCAAAATCTATTACTTAATTTTCACTATTCGCGAATTAAATGATGCAGTAGGTATTTTTTAAATAGTTTTGATATTAATTTATAAAAAAAAACTGCGTTTAATAGGTTAGTTTTCTCACTCTCTCTCTCTCTCCCTCTTTCCTCTATATTTTTGAATGATTTCGAAATAAAAAACAACAATAATAAGTTAATTAATACCTGTATATATTTTTTTCCATTGTTAAAATATACGTTGATACCTTGATTATTTAATGACATGTAATCAAACCAACGAGACTACCGTTTTCGTAACTTGATATTTTTATTCGTAACATTGTACAAGTGAACATGAGTTTAAATAATATGAAAGCACCAATAAATTATTATTAAAACTAAATTAAGTTTCGGGGAACAGCCAGGCTCTGTCCTCATTGAGATAAGCGGTGACGGTCGGGAAGATCAAAGCGTTTTCGTATCGCCTTAGTAAATTAAAACGTTGCAAAACAGCAATGCCGTAGAAGTCTCGCATGGGCGATTTCAAAAATGGCGTCGTGCACCGACTGGTGACGACGAGTGAGTTTTTCGCAACCGTCTCCGCTCGATAAATAATGCCGTGGACATTGACAAAAACTCACCTAGTCCTGTCCGGTGGCCGGCTGCGCCCGCTCCCCCCGGGTCGGCCCGCTCTCGGCTGCACTCGTCCGCACTCGTCCGCACTCCCTTCGAACTTTTCTGGTCGTTCTGCGGCGCCGGCGCAGTCAAAACCGCTCACTTCCATTATAATAGACATAACCCTAACTATTTACACGGCTACACGCTAATATAATACCTACTTACATTTATGGCAATTTGTTAAACTTGACCGACTATTAAAACTGGAGGAACACGACCACGTTTACACTATACTTATGAGAGAGTATTAAAGGATTTGATGGCGCGGTTATTCTGTTTGGCGCTACTTTTGAAGTCTGAGACTGCGATAGATTTAACTTATGACTGTTTCTTAGCTTTAAGGTTACGAGACCGGGTCTCTTTGGTAGGCGTGTTAAATTTGTACAATGTAAGAGTCCATCGCCGCCGACTACCAACTCGACGCGCTATAGCAGCCTATCGGGGAAAACCAACTACGTTCACCTAAACTATGTTACACGGAAGAGATTTCTAAAAATTGCACTGGTTTCCAAACGCGAACATTTACCACGAAAGCGCGAATTAAAATATGTAAAATTCAATAAATCAACAAAAAACAAAACCCGAAACACAAAATAATACGACCCGTTTGTATTCTAACATTAAACAGTTTATTGTTCCTTCGTCATTATAAAAATATTGAGTCTAATTCAAATTAATTAATTAAAAAATTATCACAACAACCGAACAACACTTAAATAACGAAAATAATTACAAACAATTTACAAACACAAGGCTAAAGATTGTTCGGTAAAGTGTAATCGTATCACTGGTACGGCACTGGGTCTAGTGCTCGGGATGCCCCTGGGCAGCCGCCGCAGCCGCCGCCGCCGCTGCTGCTTTCTGCGCTTGCGCTTGTTTCTCTTGCTCGTTTAACTCCTTTATCGCTTGTATTTCCTTCTTTAATTTCATCCTCCGATTTTGGAACCAAATTTTGATTTGACGTTCCGTAAGACAAAGCGCGTGCGCCATCTCTATGCGTCTCCTCCGCGTGAGGTAGTGGTTCGTGTGGAACTCTTTCTCTAACTCTAGGGTTTGATATCGTGTGTAGGTTTGTCTCCCCCGTCTTCTGAGGCCGTTTGCTCCTGGAACAAATAGAAATGAAAAACATTAGTATTTATTTTAAAGTTATATAAATAAAATGAAAAGTATCTGGTTACAGACGCCAGTTATATTTAAGAAGTCTTCATTTAAATAAAAGAAAAGGAAATCCTTAAGGGTTTGATGTTTGAATGGAATGGTTGTCTTATATTGCTTAGTTCAAATGACGGTACAATTGGCCGTGACGACAGCTTCATCTCGTTCAACTGTCTTTGTTGATAAAAATATACGATAGGTACAGTAAACTTTAATTTAATATAATTCCTATCATATGACCAATATATCATATATATAATATTTTTAAAATTATATACACTACTACATATAAAGTTAAATTGCAAAATTTAAAATCGACTTGCCCCTGGCACCCAATATAACGAAATCACTTTGATTTAAGTGTTATGCAGCAACAACTTTCATGAAGAGATCAGAAAATACGGTCATAATCAGTTTAAGTGCCTACATCGAGTCTCCTCCTTACTTAAAACGATCGAATTGGTTACCAAGAAACCGATCCGCGAGGCCGAATACGAGGCCAATAGCCGTTGGTCGTGAAAATTCGATCACGCGCCACAGGGCTGCCAATTATAAAAATGACTACCTTAAAACAAGAACATTTCGGACCCAAAACCGCAGCCCGGTTACTCGTAAATATATAAATCAGAATGTCAAATCTTGTTTTTCAACTTGAAAGTGGACAGCCCTAACCACATTATTCTACTGCTTATGTACCGAAGTCTTCATTGCATGTCGATTCTTAATATATAGGTTTGCACGCACGCTGGGCTCAGTTTTATATTGCATCGAAAATACTTCGAAACTTGCGTAACGGGTTGGAAGCCAATAAGGAAGGCTTTTATAAAATAATGATTTATAATTACTCGTTGCCTTTAGCGTGTAACATATAGCTTATAGGTTGTCGTGGTCATTGTCCTATTCTTGGGCAGGTTCATCGACATTATTCGTATCGCAAGTCCGTCTTTAATAATATTTTTCATACTTTGTTCACTTTTTATGGAATCATCATATTAAATAATTAATAATATGTTTTCCTTATATATAAACTATAAGAATTTTAAATAATATGGCAGCACGATATCTTA
Organism: Heliconius ricini; assembly: GCA_018231645.1. Lineage (NCBI taxonomy): Eukaryota > Metazoa > Arthropoda > Insecta > Lepidoptera > Nymphalidae > Heliconius > Heliconius ricini. Next base: position 3,671 of record DVQM01002331.1, on the reverse strand, counting down.
ATATTAGCAACAGACTTCCCTTTTACGATTGAAACAACAAATACCAATAAACTAATTTTTAACGGAGACCGCTCGACTAATATATTACATTTAAAGTTGATACAAAAATAAAAGCATTTTGGAACGAGATCGGAGAGCGCTTCTCACAGTGTAAAAGGGTTGCCAACCGATTTAACGACTTAATTATCTCAAGTACCTACTTTGATCAATGGGGCTTTTAAAGCTACAATTCATGCATTGCCTTATCGATAGATATGTAGGTACACTTTAAAATATGAAGTTTAATCTGTATATAAAACATTTGAATTATTCACTTCACCCATTATATCCTTGTGTAACATTAATTCCAGATTAAATGCTATAATTTTTTTTGTTGTTTTATTTGTTCTATAATTATACGGATAACCGTATATTAAAGAATATAAGGAAGAATATCAGCGACAATATGTAAGATACATGTGGCTTTAATTTATCATATATTTATTGTACTACATAAGTTTTGATTTTTTTTGTTTAACCATGTTAGTCATGTATTCGTAGATAGTATCTTAGTACCTTCGATTAAGACTTGTATTTACCTTTTTTTAGTTACATACTATATGACCAGCAAATAAAAGCGTAGTCAGAGGACACCTGGGAAATTAGTGTTAAGACACGCTGTTCCCATTAATACACTTACGTTCGCATTACGCATACGCATTACGCATTTTCCACAGAAATCCAGCGTGCTGAGTGGCGGAACTCAACATCGTGCTTAGCTTCACTACAATATCACAAAAAAAATCAAGAGAGTTAAAATATTGAATATTTCATTTAATGTGTATCTTATTTACATCACCATATCACTTCTTATTTACTTGAACATTATATGAAAACAAGTGAAATAAGCTCACCTGTTTTAACTATTCAGTATATTTTCTGGAGCAGAATAGTGGTTAATTGAGTGACGCTAATTGACTGAGTAAGCCTTAAAAGCCTGAGGGGGCGTAAATAGGGACCTTTTCTTTTCTTTATGAATCTGTCTTGCTTTATGTCTTGAAGAGTTTGTGTAGATATATTATATATTTGTATATTTCAATGATATTACATATTTCACATTGCGCTAATTAGATAGGAAATGCATTTTTAAACTGCAATGATAACGATTTTACGCTGAATAAAAAAATACGCATATATATAAACATAACTTGATGCTAATTAAGCAGGTAGGTACTGCAGCAAAACAAAAAGTTACACGAAAATATAAAATATTTTACAGCTATTAAAGCAGAAAAATCCTCTCCTCTCCACGCCATACGTGAGTAATTAAGCTCCGTTTTACATCGGTGTCAATTTGCGCATTGTAAACTTTCTTCAAAATTTCGAGTATGCCACAACAACCATAAACTTGACAGAAATAACTTCATTAAGAGGCGGGACTCGTGGCTAGCAAAAAAGATCAGTTAGGGCCTTAATAGGTATATAATGACGCGGAATATGACCGTAAGCCACAGACCCAGCACATCATCTGCGTATCGGTTTCCGGTGTCGAGTTGCAAGGGCACCTCCCTTCGACGTTCATGTCGCATTTCCTAATGATCCTATATATCAATGTTAACTTCTACATGAATTTTAATATTTTTTACGCCTGAATACTTGTTGAAACCGTATATCTACCTTCTATTGATATTTAATATTACTTTAATCGATTTTTCCAATAAAACTGTATACACGAGATTGTAGTTGATGAAAAATAATGGCAATAAATAAGCGCAAATCACAATTTCTTGCTCCTGTGTTTCACTTCCAAAATAAAAAAGTAGGTACTCGACACTTCTAAGGGAATCGACGCAAGTCGTTCTCGAGATTCTCTCCTAACAAGTGTCAAGCCCAACCCGTTTTGCAACACGTGTCGCCAACAAAAGAAACTTGTCCAACTCCCTCGCCTCCCCCCCGCCGGGCGGCAAAAGGATTGCGCAAGTTATATTAGTCGTAAAGAATTTTGGACTAAGATCTATACCCTGTAAACCGCTCGTAACTCTCAATGTTCCCGCAATCGCTGAGGACATTCGCAACAACTGTTGTTTGCTTCAATGTTTTAATTGTTCCTAATTCGTAAAACTTTTCCTTTTGATTTACGACTGTTGTGTTTGTTGCTGGATGGTTCGTCAGCTTTAGAATATGGCTAACCATTTTTTTTAGAGAAACATGTGGTTCTTAGTAACGGGAAGTGGTTGTTCACACTTGTGGCTCGTTAAGCCACTAATTATGAAAACAAAACCTATTCATTGATATTTATAGACTTTAGAAAATAAATAAAAAAACTTTCTTTCAATAAATTCTTAAACAAGTTTCTATTGTTTATCATTCTCGTATATCTTTATTAATACAATGACTAAATTAAATCTTATCAAGCTGTCTGTGCCCACGCGCAATTTTCTTTGATTAAATATCATTGATCGAAATTTATATGCAAAATAGATACAGGCGGGTCCTAATGAGACGAATTAAGATAAAATAATGAGTCCGATTGCACTGAACATGCGCTTTCAAGTTATTAATGTATCTAGGTCTTGTTCCTGCTTGATAAGCTTAATCTAATGATATGCGATTTACCCACTTCAGTTATTGTGGAGAAGTACATACCTAGCTAGTACATTGAAAAAATGAAATATTTTAAATTAAAATCAAATCAAAATAATTTAATTTTATAAACAACGTGAAATATTCACAAAGATCTTGTTCGTACTAATTTAAAACTAAGAAATATAATCGAAAGCCCTTAAATGTACCGTTAAAAAATATATAAGTAAAAACTTCAATGCCTTATTACTCTTGCCGAACCTCAAATTAAACTTACAACTCCAAACGATTTACAAAACCGCGCTTTCCCAAATTTGATTTATAATGCATTCTTAAGAAGTGCCTACCTACCCATCTGAGTGAGATAAAATGTAATTTATGCGAATAAAAATATAATTAAAATGTATGTAAATGTGCAGTTACGTCAGTGTATGTTCGTCGGCCGTAGCTATATAAAATTAAAGATAAAGAAAAAAACACCTTCAAGCCGTATCACGCGCAAAGCGGGGTAGGCAGAGGGAACCTAATATTAGGAAAGTCCGTTCTCCATTTTCCGCCGAATTCTGAAGGCACTTCGTGTTGAGTAGCAGAACTTTGCCTCGACACCAGAGTTAAGAAATGAAAATATAAATTTAAGTAAATATTTCATTTTCTCGAATGAGGATCGAACCCACAACCAGTCACGTTTACAGGCGCTCATTGTGCCCCTGCGCCACGACTGGCCTCGTTGCTATATAAATATTACATATTGGGCTAACCATGTAGCGTGGTGCGATCTACCGCCTGGGTGGTCCGGAACCGACCTCGGTTTACAAAGTATATAACAGCCATTTATATCGCCGCGCCTCTCCTCCCTGTATTTATATGCGTGAGGATGTTATTAAGCTTTTAAGCCTTGTATGTATAATAATTCATATATTTTTTATAATTGTTTTTTAAATTATGAACTTTAATTTCATACATTTTTTAAAAGGTGCGGTTTAATAAAGTAAATGTTTATGGTTAGTAAAAATGCAGCAGAAACGACATTTTTTTTAGCTTCACGCTGTATCCTGCACACCGCAGGGTAGGCAGAGGGAACCTAGTGTTAAGACACTCCATTCCCCACT
>DVQM01002330.1:0-10254 GCA_018231645.1 Heliconius ricini | reverse complement strand
TATATATATAAATTAATTAAAATGCTTATTTGCATACGTTTATAGCTTCATGTTACAATATCATATATGTATCTATATAAAAATATTAAACTTCGATTGTAAAACTTCTTTTTCACAAAATTTAACGTGTATTTTATGCGTTTACACATGATTGCGAAATATAATCATTTGGCCCAAATGAGGCTTAATAATTCTTATTTTTGCATGTTTAGTCACGTGTCGAATTGGAGTTCTTCCTTGAAATTTTATTACGATGAACCTGTCAACTTATTGTTTTCCTTTTATTTTAACTCATTTTAGTATCTTAAAAGGGTAAGCTGAAATATTTTAGTTAGTCCCTAATTTCCGTATTTTTGATGCACTCATATGAACAATGCAGCAACACTGAATTTCTTATCCTGATATTCATGGGCGTAGGAGTGGGAGTGGTTGCGACTCCAGAGTTTTACTAAAAAAACTTAAAGTTGAAAATTTCTATAAAACTTTTACACATGGAGATAAGCTCAAAACTAAAGCCTTTTTTTTATAAAATTGCATGTTTTTATTAAGAATTATATCTGCATATATAATATCTAAATTTCAGTGGATTTTGACCATTCGACTATAAACTCCTGGGAAATATCTCTTATATACCCTTAGAAAGGCATCGAACCACTTGAAGACTCATGCGTCAGACACTTTCTAACCTTGCAGTGGCTCACGGTGCATCTATTAACGTTAGTTATATAATCAAAAGCGTGTATCGTAATTAGTAGCTTAATGTCCATGTGAGAGCTTTCAGAATCATTACAAAAAGTTTATTATTTCCTTTACTACTTATTACGTGTTTCCTTTAAAAAAAACGATTTTTAAAGCTAAAAATGAATATCTTATCATTTTAATGCAAAAGTATCTTATTTACCTGTCCATCAACTAAATATATATTTTATTACATAAACGAATCTCACAGGGTTATCCACTGTCAAATTATTTTACATGAAAATAGTGTGTATAATTGTTCTCGTGACGCTTACGACAATAATACTTATTACAGAGTGCTAAAGTTACAAATGAAATGCACATTTCCTATATAGTAAACTTTCTTATGTTAATATTAAATAGAGAATGACCGGTGAAGCGTAGACAATTGAACTCAATAGCTTCCTACACATTACACACGCATAATGCTGTCCAATGTCCATTCAGACATTATGCGGACAAAGGAAATAAACCCGTGGCTTTCGGCAAAGAGTTGTAACTCCACTGGGATTATCGTTTCGGGAACTTAGCGCCGCGTCCTGTTTATTTTTTTTGCTTTCGTATTTTTAGTTGTTTCATCTCGTTTCGGTGATAGAATAACATTCAATTATATTTTAGTATAAAGGTTCCTTTGTATTATGTTTATTTTTGAGTGACAATTATGGGATGTAAATAAAACGTCTGAGGAATAAATACAAATAAATATAAAATATATTAAAAACTTTGGTCTATGGACAGTTTGAAATATTATATAAATATATCCCGCATATAGAATACAATATGTACTCATGTAATCAAATTTTACATTCAATCCAAAAAGAATCTTTATTTACTTATGATAAAAGATCAAAAAAGATACCACCAATAATAGCTCCATTTAAATAATTGTGTACAACCAAAGCCTTTCTCGTAAGAAAACACTTGACAAAGCAAAGTAGCGAGCTAACATTTTGAGGTAATCCACGTAATCCTTTAAATAAATATGTTAAAGACCACTCGAGCCCTTTCTTCCGCAGGATCCGCCACCCAAGAATGTAAGTAAAAAGTAAATTTTAGTACAATATCCTTCTAATGTGCTCACTTAGTTTTGCGCTATTGACAATAAATGATTTTGGGAGACAATTTTCTCGTTTAAAATGCGAAAGTTACGTGTTTGGGTGGTATTTTTTTATACTCACGTACCTAAGAAACATTTAAATATTCAGTTAAAGAGAAGTTATAACGAAAGTGCTAATCCGAATCGCAATTATAGAACATTATTTTAGTTCTATAATATTATTTCATAAGGAAATATTTTTTTCTCTGAACAGTTAACAATATTATTATGGTCTCTAGACGAATAATTTTGGTTTGCTTGAATAAGTTTTTTTTCGTACACAATATCTTTAAATTAATTACATTTCCTAATCTTATAATCTTTGCTTAGTCAATATCTACATACATAAAAGGCTTGTTCTGACTGACTGAGGTAAGACGCACGCACAGCCGTAAACTGATGGTAGCAACGTGAAATTTGGACATATGTTTATTTTTGTAATCTGGACATCCACTATATAGGGATTTTGAAAAACTTTTACTCTAAAGGGATGAAATAGGGGTTGAAAGTTTGTATGGAAAAAAAATTTAAATCGGCACTGATTATTATAAAATTTGAAGCCGCGCGCACCCACTAGTATGAAATAATATTTAATATATATGTATGTATACATAAAAAAATATCAATATTAAACGATATGTCGGAAATGCCTTGTAACTAATAAATATTAGTTACTTCAACAGGCACGTGTGTCGGAACAAGATACTTAAATAAGACCTATTTTATTCCATACGTTTGATAAACAAAAATGTTCTATGTATTAAGGATATATTAGATGCATCGGTGTTTTTGTGAGTATTATAGCAAATAGTTGAGCACGCGTGTCAGCATGCGTGTCAGTCATGGTCAGAATATGGCACTGTGCTTGGAATAATGTGGAAGTAGCTTTTGTTTTAGACTCAATTTATTTATTTCTTTCATTTTATATTATCACTGCCCGCATGCCAAAAAATATTCCTAAAATATAAATATTATTAATAAATTCTCGCAATTTACCTCTCGTGGTTAATCAAAATTTATAAGGAGTTGTCACGCACACAAACTATTTAAGTGCTCGAGGTGACACCGACGTGAAAACAATTAACTTGATGTAATTAATGTCTTCCTAGATGAATGGACTATGCTAAACCAAAATAAGCTTTAATTCCAAACGGTTTCGGAGATTACAGCGTTCAACTAAACAATCTCTTAAGTTTTATAATATTAAGTATACATGTTTCTATTATAATATTTAGGAAATAAAAATAAATATAATTAAAAAAGAATATATGTAGTGTGAAATTAGATTTATTGTAGATAGTTTGTAATATTACATAATACGATTGAAACACTTGAAGCAATTAGCCACACTAAAACTTAAAAAATATCTTATCCTTTTAAAAGTAACATTGTCTATAATCATTACAAGGTCTACCTTGTAATGGTAAATATTTTTATATACTGACAGAAATCAAATCCGACTACTTTTCTCAACAATTGATCTAAAACCAGTGCCTAATAAAAAAAATCTTTACAAATTGTTTAATATAATGTGATAAAAATACGTTTTCCATATGAACATATCCCCGTGCATTGATGTCGTACAAGCTTAAGCAGCATTGGCGATCGATCATGGTATGCAATTGTGTTGTTCACTTTGTGTCCATATTTCTTTTTTGTGTACCCGGTGGTCATTTAAGCACCTTGCTAGTTCCGTGGACTTTGCATTTAATAGAGACGAGACTTATATTTTATCGATGTTTTATACTTAAGTTTTTTACACCCAGGCACATTATTATGTACGTCAGCTTCACGCTGTATCCCGCACACAGTAGGGTAGGCAGAGGGAACCTAGTGTTAAGATGGCATTCCGTGTTGAGTAGCAGAACTCAACGCCGTGCTTGATCTATATAAATACGTATAAAGGTACGTGACTTATACAAGTAATCATTGTTAATTCGCGTCATTTAATTAAATGGATTGATTTAAAACATATTTTCTTTCTCTGCCTATACGTAAAGAAGTACGAAGTGGGAAAAAAATAGAATTTTGATTAAATATTTAACAGCTACAGTGATGACCAGTCATAATTAATATTTTGAATTCACACAAACTATTTTTGTAGAGAACATATTGTACTATTTTCAGATATATTTCTCAGTGTTTTGACAGTTACAATTCAAAAGACATCGAAGTCCTTAAAACAGTTGCAACAGTTATAAATATGTGTAAAATATTAAAATAACTTGTAACATATAAAAAAATACCTACAATTCAATATTATGTTGCCAAATAATACATCATAATTTATTTTATAAAAATAATATAAAATTTAATATTAAAATCGATATCGATAAAGTAATATTAAAATCGATATCGGTAAGTATCTCAACATCCCCGAAGCACTCAAACCTATTCATAATTTGGGTGTAAAAAAACATGTCCACGACAACTGGAAGAGGGAAAGAATGGGTTAAGGCTTAATCCTGTATTTTTTCTTGACGGACCATGTACTGACCACATTGTGGTCGTAACTGATAATAATGTGAAGATACAGGAAAGTATATTTCGAAACTGCACTTAATAATTATTTATAGGAGCTAGATCAGTAATATAACTAAATAACGTAAGTATTAAATAAATCTAATAAATTTGGCAGAAACAATACGTTTGGACAGTTTATAAAAAGGTATAACAAGATATTAACAAGAATGATTAAAAAAGCAAAATTACTCAGCATTGTTTATATTAGTTAGAGTATAAAAATAATAATTATTACAATAATAAGAAATTTCTTATTTATTTTTGTGTAAATCTAAGTTGTCACATCTTGCCAAAACTTCTGTAGCGTCGCACCGCATTAGTCTTTCGGGGCGGTCGTGTCGATTTGCGAATTATAATCTCTTGTAGTCATTGTCATTGTCTCCACCGCCTTACCACACAACATTGTATACAGAATGATCCATAAAATATATTCTAGTTTCAGGAAATAAAAAAAAATATTTTAATACACAATTTTATCTTAAATTAAATCAAAGTGCAAGTAAAGAAATACGAGTATATAGTAAATATCTTAATTTCTACTGAACAAATATAATGTAGTTAAAAACTAACATTCAAAAAATCTAATTTATAATAAAATATATAGATTATACCATAAAAAATATTTTTTAATATAAAAAGAACACCATGTATATACATAATGGTCATTCATGTAAATTTTTTTCCACCTTGTCTTTCGGCGCGAGCGCAGCCTGCCTCAAGCCCGCTGCAACAAAAGCATTACGATCAATAGACTTGCAATATGTTAACATACTTTGAGAATTATTAATGATACAATAAGTAACAAATCCTTCCTTTATTTAGCTTTTAACAACTATTTAGTCTATATGTCAAAAGCTACTTATAATAACTACTAATGTATGATTAATATATAATACAGTTTTTTTTTTAATAAACAGTCGTGGCGCAGGGGCACAAGCGTAAGACTGGTTGTAAGATGGATTTTCATTCGAGGTAATGAAATATTTAATATTTTCATTTCCTGGCTCTGGTAATGAGGCAAAGTGCGTCGTTGAGAGCCGCGGTGCAACGCGCAATGCCTCCCGAATTCGGCCGGTAGTGGGTAACGAAAGGTTCTAAATGGGAACAGAATGTCTTTACAGTAGGTTCCTATGTTCCCTTTACGTACCCTGCTACTTGCGAGATATAGCGGGAACAACAAAAATATTTACCTAAAGAATAAGTTAAGCACGTCGCAGCCCGCCACTTCCGTCTTCTTCAAATTATTAATACGAAAACCTTAGTGAAGAAGAGCTCAGATTAGCTCAGAGCTCAGAGCAGAGTAGCTCAGAGCTAAGATTTTTTTTCAGCTTCAAGCTGTATTCTACATGCAGCATGGTATGTAAAAACCTAGTATTAAGACAATCCCCTTCCCGCGTCTACCCCGAATTATTGAGCCATTGAATATTTACTGGCGGAACTCATTGCCGTGCATTGTCTCGTCACCAGAGCGAAAATATGGAGATATTAAATATTACGTTTCCTCATGTACTAATCTAGCCTACAACCCTCGCGTACTACAGTCAGCCACGAAGGCCTCTTTTTCCCTTCCACCAAAAACATAACTTCAACAATTAAAAAACCACACATTAATTCACTCAATTCCCAAATTTATTCTTTCTTAAAAACACATATAATAACATTTCATATATATACTTACATGAATTTTCAGGAAGTCACTTACAAAGTGAGTTAGCCGAGAACGAATGTCAGATTGCAATGTAAAAGTATAATGGCATAGATCAGAAATTAAAAATAGCTTCGCGTTATGCAACAACGTTACATTATACTCATAGATGTGTGAATTATAATGTCGCGTATGTTCGTGTGAATTTTATTTTTTTTGTATGCGCTATCCAAATTATAGATATTTTTATTTAAAATTAAAATAAGATCACCTTTTTGATTAATGCAAATTACACTTATGCATACCTTTGAAAAGTATAATAGTCTATTTCTAAAAGTATATTTTAAAAAAAATTAAATTAAAAGTTTTAACGAAAAAATCTCAACAGCGATCATCACATATTCTCTGAAGAGTAGCGATATACCGATTATAATACAGTTTTAAATATTATATTATTAAGACAATGATCTCTCTACTACAATACATTATCATTACAAAAAAATATTACACAAATTAAAGCGGAACAGCGAATATATCGATACCTTTTAATCGATTAAAATCGGTGTAAAATTATTAATTATATTATATAAGTGATATCAAAACGAACGTCATGCTCTAAATATTTGTAGGATCACTACACTAAGTTAAATTTAAATAATTAGTTATAATCCGAAGGTTTGTTTCACAATAAACAATGTAGGGAATTGTGGTGATTTATTAAAATTTATCTCTACATGACCTCTTTGGAAATTGCGTATGCAACGAAGCGACATGTCATGAATATACTAAATGCTATGCTCGTACACAGATTAATAATAACTAAATTTTTCGATATTTAAATATTCTAGTCTCCTTAATTACAAAAAATATCGATACTTGGAAAATCTCGATTATATTATTACGATTTTTAGGTTTTTCAAGTAGAATTTTTTAAGCGCATTTCATTTTTCTTAATATAAAAAAAAATCATTGCATGTTGGGTGGCGGAACTCAACGCCGCGGTCTGCCTGGACACCAAAGCGGAGAAATGGAAATACAAATATAAGTAAATATTTCATTTCCTCGAGTGGGGATCGAATCCACAGTCGTGTTTACAGTCACACTTTGTGCTCCTGCGCCGCGACTGGTCTCAATTTATTAATATTGTTTAACTTAATCATAACATTTTACGCACAATATTGTTTAACTTTCTAAATTACTGATAGTGAAAATCAGTGAAAACATGTAATAAATATTTCATGGGTCCTTCCATCAAAATAACTCAGACACCTCGCACACGATGTTATTCTTTTTAAACTTGAACTTAATTATATGTATATGGTATGATTTACACATTTTATTGTAAATATGTATTAATATTATTTTTACTCAATACAAACGAATCTAAATATGTATTTTCTTAAAATTAAAATAACTATGATGCACGCATACGCGCAGAGCGATAACACAGAACTGTCAACATTGCACTTGAACTATCTAATTATTACTTCATCGAGTTATACAAGAAAACGAATCGACTTATACAAGTCGTAACACCAAACAAAGCAAATAGAAAGAAAAATCGAATCATTAATATGACCTTACCTTTTCATAGGTTATATTAAGCAATTTTACCATTTTTCCACATACCTGTGGCGACCGCAAAAAAAATGGCGATAATATTCGTTTCATAACCGCGGAGATGGTCACGTGTTATTGAAACAATGACAGGACATACTCATAATCTAAACCTACATAACATTAATGGTGGGAATAGAACAAGATATGTTATTTAAATATAACTGTGAATAACGTTATTTATTAATTTTGTTTTAAAAAAATCAGCTTCACGCTGTATCACGCACACAGCAGGGTAGGGAACCTAGTGTTTTAGACACTCCGTTCCCACTTTCTGCCGAATTCTGGAGGCATTGCGTGTTGAGTGGCAGAACTCAACGCAGCAACGCAATGCACTTATTTTGTTTTGATAATAGATATAATGTTTATTAATTTTGGGTGAGACCTACTTACTGGATATAGTAATGTATAATATATAACGAGTAAAGCTTGTTAGAAATAATATTTTTATAATAAATATGTGAAATCTTATTTGCCAGACTTTAATATAATTATTATAATGTGCCACCAAAACAATAAAAAATTAAATCAATCTATATAAATTCATGTAAAAGTAATGTTTTAATTTGATGCATATACCAGAGTTATTGCCAAAAATCTTATTTTGGTAATAGGCTTGAATTTTCCTATAAGACACTAGAAAGATAATTCTAACAAGAGGCCAATATTCAATAACATTGTGTTTTTAATATATAAATTTACAACAAATTCGATCATATGGTCAAATGTTCTGTGAAAAAGAGCTATATGAATACTTCACTTTTCCTCGCGATGAACCTCCCTATGGAGGAGGTTGAAGTGGAATCTACAAATACACATATAAAAAGTCTTAAACAACACGTGTTAAAGCGTATACTAAGGTGTTATTATTCGAATATAAATGTAAAAAATATCATATATGAAATTTCAATACGATGCTACTGACCACTTTGAGAATATCATTACAATAAATGCCCAACATAAACAAACATAGGGTGAAATGAAAAGTATTGTAAAAGAGACATGGATGTTCGCGTTTCAAAGTAAATTTCATTAAGGAATTTTTCTTTGTATCATTATTTATCTTCTGTCTTTCACGAGACTGAGGAAATCTAGTGATAAAATGTTCTGTTTTTTTTTTATCTTCACTAGAACCGACTGAACGGATTAATTGTGCAGTCGGAGAAACCAATATCGGGATAATCGAATATATTGAAGAAAACAGAAACATATTGGGCTTACATTATGAAAGAAAATGGATGATATTACACCAGTAGATACCTTTGTGTAGTGTATGTCACTTATTACAACATTTCTTAATAAAGAAAATTCATTTAAAAGAAATTTTTAATAAATTAGTAACTAATTTATAACTAACCCAATGGCTTCCTAAGCCATTAAGGCTTAGAAAATTATCAATTGTGAGGGCCACAAAATCAAATCACCATTGTATTTTATTGACAAAACTGGAAACAGATTCTAAATATATTTATACAATAGTCAATTTAGTTGGTTGGTATATTATTTTATTGTTATTTATAAATAAATTTCCGATTTATAATTTCTAATAAGATTTCTGTTTTCGAAGAAAAATTTTGTTTCATCTCTATGTGACATGCACGGCTGTAATGTACACTCTCCTTTATTTCTCATGAAACATCAAGGTCTACTACCACGTGACGGCATATCCTTGTAGCTCGAACACAAATATCGACCTTCTCAGATCCTGAATTAATATAACTCGCCCGACTAACGTCAGAGGATTTTAGAATCACCTCACGTGAATTAGCTAGTTTTTTTTTATAACATACATTTTATATGAACTATTCGTTATGGGTGACTTTGCTGGTGAAATTAAATGTTTTTTTTTATAAAAGTATGAATAGGTAATTGTAGTTTAAGTTAGTAAAAAAATGTACCACCTTTTTTTTGTTTTTATAATATTTTTTTTATCTTTCACATAAACATTTTTTAATATTAAACATATCATTTCAGATACAACATAATTAGACATACGGATCAGAAAGCTGAGAGCTAAGTAAAAAAGACGAGAAGTTACGACTTGTTTTTGAACGCAAGGTTCTGACACGTATTTCGGCGCGGTGATAATAATGAAAATGAGCAATGACATACCGAGGCAGGCCAAAGCTCACATAGATTAATAGAGTTGAACAAGAGCTAAATACTCTGAGTATTAGAAATTGGAAAGAAAAATCCAGAAATATAAGGAACTGAAAGAATATACTGAACCAGGTTACCTAGTGTTGGGACACTCTGTTTTCTACTTTTAACTACTGTTTACTCAACTCCCGGCGTTTGCCTTGGTGCCAGAGCGAATAAATGAAAATATAAATAAGGAGTTCGAACCCAAAACCGTCGCGTTACAATCACATAGTATAAGTACATTTTTGTACGCCACAAAAATACATTAAGGGGAGAAATTCTTTTTGCTGAACTTTTAACTAAAAGTACATATTAAATTCCAATAAATAGAAAGATTACACAGATAAACAATATATAAAAATAAATATTTCTTATAACATAACATTATTTATCAAAAATAAAACAATTAACCTTTTTATATATATATAATAAGTCAGTAAAATATTTTGTCTGTACATTTAGTAATTTTGACTGAAATGGATAGAGGGACACT
>DVQM01002329.1:0-10258 GCA_018231645.1 Heliconius ricini | reverse complement strand
AGTGTTTTAGTCGAGTAGCTAATAATTTAGTGGCTAAAAAAGTCTAAACACCAAAAATCTAGGCGAGTCGATCCATTTTAATTTAATTTTTTAATAGAGTAGCGCTTCCCTCTACAAAGAAACTTCAAACAATGCAACCATGGGATGAGGATAAATGAATAAAAGTAGCCATATTTTCAACTATATTTTATTATAAAATGACAAAGAATAATTCTAGAGTTTAATAGTGTAGTCACTTAGACGTTAAAATAGTGTATATATTTATATATTTCACAAAACTGTAGGTGACAGACAGTGTCGCCGTCAAAAGTGGCCTGTAGCGTTTACACAAAAATAAACTTACGTAAAACAATCATCAAAATACATCATTTGAGTGCTTGTTAAAGCTTGTCTTAAATCATAATATATTTGATCTTCTATTTAGAGAAAATAATATTTGATAGATCCCTGTTATTTTTTTTTCTAACAATTGGTCTTTGGCATATTGATTTTAAATAGTATTTAGTCTAACACTTGAGGTGTTTTTTTTTATAATAATTACGATGAAACAAGTGGATGTGCCTAAGACAAAACAAGGAATAGGTACAATATTTTCGTTATCTGGAACGATTTATATATCTATTAAACTATTTTATTTTACACACAACCCTTTAATTTGCACACCATTAACGTTTTAATAATTCAACAAAAGTTTGCTAAAGTACGATAACAAAGTCGGGTAGGTATATAATAGTCACTACGAAGAAACTCCTCTGTAGGCAGGTAAACTAGAGCGACTACTGAAATTAGAATAGGATATTTATCTAATAAATCTTAAATTAATGATTATGTTAATCTGTAATAGTTCTATAACTTTATTTTAATTATTTATAAAGTTGTGTATTTACATTAATTAACACGATAACTGCCACTTCATAGGTCCTAAGGAATTCGCTAAATATTTTCTTTTTATCTACTTTAATAGTTTGCGGATATTTTCCTATTAATTGGCAGTTATACACTTACTAGATCAACGTTTCAATAAGGTCTCAGTACTTTCACAGGAATAAGGGACTTGGCACGGACGAACAACCGCCCCGGCACGCACTGGGCGCCGGGCTCAGTACATATATTCACATTTTACCCTGTGCGTAGTATTTTTGAATATTTTACAAAACATACCATTGGCAATATTAGAGTCCCTTACCCCTTTCACTCAACAATCTGTATTTCATCTAACTCTCGCGCCTCCATAGACGAAGGCGAGTCGAAGGGTACAGAATACGCATACACAGTATAGTATTGAAACGTTAGCTTTCAGTTTTGTAATTACAAGAATATTAAGATCTAAGTAGATAAGAATATGTCTAAAGTATAGAGGGTGTACAAATGTACACAATTTCATTATATTGATCCCATTTAAAATTTATGAGTTCTATTTACAAATAGTTTTATTATTTTGATGAAATAATTAAATAAATACACAGATAAAAAAATAAACATTATTTTAATTGAGTGTCATACAAATTAAAATTAAGGAAAGGAAGAGTGGAAAAATAAAAGAACAAAAAGAATCAATGATAATAATAGTTTAATTAATGAAATTAAAAATAAGAATGAAATTAACCACACAAAAGGCTTAATACTAAAATAAGAGGATACACAGACGACACGTTAAATTACATTAAAAAATAATATACGATAAAGAAATTAAAACTGGTTTGTAGGTGAATAGGGCCATACATCCTTAGCGTTCCTATTGATATGTTGACCGTTACCACAGCAAAGACACTGGGCGAGTTAATGTGGTAAAAAGATGATAAATATAAAATTTTAGGGATAAAGTGATTGATATAAACAGATATGTGTAAGTCACAGAGGCAAAGTCAAGAGGGGATCCATTCGAGACGTCACTATTATAAATATATTTCAATATTCAGTTAAATTATTTTCGTAACGCTAAGTTACAAAACGTGCAGTCATTTCGTACTATCGAAGTGGATCCCGCCCTTGGAAAAGTAAATGTTTAGTAGCAATTACAAACTGATTGAAAAACAACATTCACATCTCTTTCACCGCGTAACTTTAACTAACAAAGTGAAACAATGTTCGCTTACAATGAATAAAATTACATAATATATTGCGCTTAATAAAACTCTCAAATATAGTATAACTGTAACATTTTCATCAACTTTTTAATAAACGTTAAGGTTAATTCATTTACGCTTTACCTAAAATAATGTGTATTGACTTTAGATTTGGCATCTCATTCTAAACACTGAATTATTATTTTTAATTACATACGACATTATACTAAATATTTAAAATACTTCTCTAAACACATAAATTCCTATAATTATCTAATTAGTCATTACCGATATTATTGAGAAAGTTTTAGGCCACAAAACGCTACACACACTGTTACTTCATCTACAAATTGAGCACAAGCGAAATGCTAAGTTCAATATTCTATGAGCCCGTAGGCGTATATCGGACAATGGGAACGACAAGTCAACATTCAACAGACTATTGTAAATTTCAACTAATACTTACAGCCGGGTACGCCTACGGGGACCTGGGAAACAAACATAATGGCGAATGCCGCGTGTGTAGCGTTCTCCGCAGAGTAAAGTAGATATGTAATCTCTTATTTGTGATTTTGTTACAATATACGTAATATAATTCAATGCGATCTACCGATACCGTTTCACAGACCACCACCACCACACAGTCATACCATTTCAAAACAGGCACAGGTTTCTGTACCATAGAAAAACATTTCAAAAACGTGCAAAATATCACCACACCCTGGTCGCCTAACATTAAACCGAACTACTTACACGTTCTTATATATAGGTACTGATTAATTCAATTTCTTTGATTCAATTTCTCTATTCAACCTTACATCGAAATGACAATCTAATTTTTTTAGTTTAATCATCATACTAAGCTCTATTTTTATATATAACGGTACGTGATGTATATGATACAATTTATAATAAATGTAAATATTTTATACGACAGCTTCATGGCGAACAGAAATAGTAAGGTTTTTGTGACGAAAGGATATGTCGAGGACGAAGCGCTTTGAGCCTTACCGATGACGCGCTATCGACCTTCCGCTCCTCGTTCGTTTTATAAAGCTGACCACCAATCCGTTGGAACCCCACTTTTAATTCCAGGGTAAGATATGTATGAATTCCACTATTTAATGTTAGGCAGTTAAATTTAATTAATATATCGCGAAAAGCAATGTTTCACTATATCCTTATAATTCAGGTATCTGTTTCACGCATTCTTTGCCTAATCATAGACTGGACGTGTAACTGAACACTTAATATGGTCCTAAAAATTAGAACATTTAGTTTATGGGCACCATTAATTTGACCGAAATACTTTACAATAAATAAATAATATCTCTATAAAGCGCTATGACAGTTTAGTTTTTGTGAGGAATTTTAAAGTTACGTTAATTTACTTATTCCACAAAACTTAATCTCTTTTGCATTGGACTAGACGCAATTTTATTAATTTAAGAAGGCAAAGATGTGTGAAAACCAATCAGGTGCTTAGTAAGATCTCGGAACGTATATACAAAGCATCGAGAACGAGAAGGTCTAAAACTAAAATACTGCAAGTAACGCGAGAATTGCAAGTTATAGATGATAAAACTTCGAGAAAACATCCATTAAACGTGGAAACGTCAGTGTGGCAACACTGTGATAGTCTTTATTGTATAGAATATAATACCACACCACACTGCGCTAGTAAGAGCTCCCCGAATAGAAAGAAATAAATAACTATCTACTTAATTGCTTAGTGAATTGTATGCACGAGCATTTATTGTTTTAGCTACCATTAATATAAATTAACATCAAAATAAATGCATCATGTCACTATTATGTCACCAACATAACATTATATAGATTATACGGAGGCGCGCGGTCACGAGTGATACGACACTGTGACATATCGATTATTTAATACCTAGTTTATTCGTTATTTGTTAACAGCGACTATGCAATAATCGATATTAGCTTTTACTGGTGTCAAGATCGTTTCAATCAAGCAAGACTAATAATTTAATTAACGTTAATAAACATGAGCGTAATCGATTTAATATAATTCATTTAGTGTGTCACTTGATTACATCACTCGTAATCGTTAGCCTCCAGCGTATACCAACTAGGTGTTTAGCGTTAGTAGTCGTGATTACACTAACTAATCGAGAACTAGTATTGTAACAATAAACTGAATATTTCTTCTAAATAACGAAACAGTTGTGGAAGTATGTAGTGGAGATTCCGGTTGGAACCGGATAAAGAAGACAAATTTATATCTAAAATATACTTAACATCTATAACTAATATTGCACACACATACACACTCCTAGACGTTTCACTTTTAAATACGTACGTAGACAATGTGTATGCGTACAAAACTATAATTAATTAAAAATGCCATAATAAATTGTGCAGATTAAAATAGAGCATAAAATATATTTATAAAATATAATCTTAGATAATAATAACTGCAAATTATAAGTGATTAAGAAATATTTTTAACAATGTGCTAGTGTGGATATATAATAATGTAAATTGTAATACTATTCACCGTAAAAGTCCGGCTATCGAGTGCCGACGTCGAGACCGAGGCGATGTTTGACATCTGCCAATACTAGCGCAATCTAATTGCTATCAATCCGTTACCAACGGATCAACAGATCGACAGACAAACGAACGTACCGGAATAAAATATCTATAAAAATAATGTATTGAACGATAAAAATACGGAATGAATATCACACAAATCAAATGTACAAATAGAGAGAACCCCAAAAAATTAACTTAAATCGATTTTAGCTGCCGTTGGGAAAGATGGCCTTAAAATATGATAGTACGTATTCTAGTGAAATAGAGTAGCACTTATCTTCTAGACTGTTCCGAGTAAGCGTAATACAGATATATTATAATTTTTCAGTCGAGTTAGTTTCTCGATTTGTGAGAGAGGTACGATGTATACAGTCGTATCACTAAACAGTAAGGCTTGAGAGCTATAAGTCTGTCTGCATTCAATATTAACTAGACGAGGGCGATTATGATCGATCCTGTGATAACTCGATTGATCTCAGCTGCCTAATTAGAACTTATGTTTATGAGAATTTATCAGTAAATCGATTCGATCGATCGATTATAATTGCCCATACCTAGTGGCCAATCTCATTAATAATGTTTACATCGACTGTTGTGTGATATTCCTTGGACGCGCTGGTCATTTAGTTTAAATACTTGATTTTGAGAAAGATACTCTCAGGTGGTTGGACTCAGAGAGCTGATAATTATGCATCTTGATAAGTGCCGCTACTGCGTCATCGATCGACGGCAGCTGCACCAACGCCATCTTACGATCCTTCCTGTAATGTTAAACAAACATCCATAGTAACATTTTTATACAATCATATTTTAAGAAAGTTAAATATGGGAATAACTCCAATTCGAGCTTATGCTTCATCAAAATTAATAGATATAAAATAGTAACAATTGTTAATGCCTATCTGTGTGTTAAATGATTGAATATATTCTTATGAAACGTTCAAGAAAGTATATGAATGCTGTTTATATTTGTAGCCAGAAAAAGGAAAACTTATTTTTATCTCAGATAAGTAACATGTATATTAATATGACAAAAAGTAATCATTTTATGGTACCTTCTTGATTACAAATTTATACAAAACAGATTTGCATTTTAATTATTTTGACACAACACATAAATAAAAGAAGGCTCAACATTTAGCCTACCTTTTATCCCGGAAGAAGCAAGGGCTCCTGCATATATGGGATAAAAGTTTGTATGAACATTTTCTTTGTACTATTTTTATATTTAATCATACATTGTCGACATATGAAATAATAAATAAGACGTATTTGTCTTATCCCGGGATGAAAATATCCCGTAGGATTAAATATTTATTATTAAAAAAGTTATAAGTGAGGAGTACTGTGTAATATGCGTATTGCATACTAATTATGTAGTCTCATTTAAACTATAGGATAGTCTTTATCCCAGGATACTAGAGATGTTCCGCGGGATAATAAATTGAAATAACACGAAATGTAGCACGATGCCGATCATTTTACAACAGCCTTAGGTACGAATAAAAAATAATATTCAGGTGTTAAATTTTAAATTTGCTAGAAATTACCTCAAACTATAAAAATAATAATAATAATTAGCAAAATTTAAAACGTCTAGAAAAATAGACAGAAAAGTTGTCACTTGTAGGAGCTGAACGATCGATATTTATGAACAGAGCAAGAAAACGTCGCGATTTTAGTGTGTTACAAAATTCTCGCCTTCATATTTATTAAATAATCGCTAAATTCAATTTTGGTATAATGATATTTTAGTACTTAATTAATATGATGCTAAGGATAATAACGTACAGTTTAATATTAATCCCGAGCGTGAGAAGGAAAAACAAATAAAAAGCGCACCGGTTTAAAATATGAAACCTATTATTTAATTTAATTATAAAATCTACACTTACGGGAAGAATTTGAAAGCCTTGATCGTAAATCCCCGTTTGGTGAAGGCTTCCTTGATGTCATCTTCAGAAACAGTGGCTCTATAAGAAAAAAAAAAAACAGGTTGCTTAGGTACAAATTATGGTTTTACGTTACTTTTACACCTCTAAAGCTAGTACTTTAACTTTAATGTATTATGGAAATTTCATATATCATTTTTTTTGCTATTAAAAACAGAATAACTTATATTGATAGAATCGATATATTAACGACCTCACATCACTATTGTAGGATTTTTAGGAGGCGCATTATTGCATATCTCTACGACCGACATGAGCCACACAAGTGGCGGACGATTATGCTGATAATAAACATTATATTTAAATATATTGTTCAAAGTTTTTTTACAATCCCGTGTAGTAGGGTAGGCAGGAAAGCCAAGTGCTAAGACACACACACACAGCTAGGCACTTCCGTTCCTCACTTTCCCTGGAAATCTGTGGCATTAAGTGTTGAATAGCGAAACTCAACGATGCGTTTTGCCTCGTCACAAAAGCGAGGAAATAAAAATTTTAAATATTCCATTCTCTAAGGTGAAAACCGAACCGCGTTTACTGTCGCACGCTTGTGTCCCTGCGTTCACGGCCGACAGCCTATGTTTGATCATTTTCTTTGTTAAATTTTTAAATTGACTTTATACATATAAACTATACTTGAACACAAATAAGTTTTAATGTAATATCAAAAAAAAATATTTTAAATAACTTCTGGTTGATTTGCCTTAATAATTATTCATATGAAAAAAACTAGATATGTGTGTGTAATACGAGAGATTACCTTCATAATATCATAATTTCATACGATTATAATTAATAGTCTTTATTGAAATCCGTTATGAACTCGTCCTCCGCCATGTAGTAAGTATATTAAGTTTAATTATTACGTCAGTGTTATTCCATTGCTAATTTAATTGTAAACTATTGAAATACCTCATTAGTTAGTAATTAATGTTGCTAATCTATCTATTATATTAAGGATTATTCAATTAATAACTTAATATCGATTATTGTATCTCATTAGTGAATCGATTAAATGAATCATTTACAATCGCCCTTTAAATGTAATTGGAGTATCAAATTGAGGTTATGTAAATGACAGTATTTTACGTCACATATTCAGAAATGGTTGTCTTTTAATGATCTGAGTTGAGTTCTTATTATAAATTCCCTTTATAAATGTGCAAGTTAACTTAAATTCTGTATAAATTTCATCTTAAATTGTACATACATTTATTAATATTACATATACCTATATATAATTTCAAATACATCTATATGTTCTGCAGTTATAACATATATTCCGAACACATTAACCTTCGATTGCTTCGGCGTAGTCCAACAAAAAGCTAAATACACGACTAATAGAGATATAACTTACGGAATGTTGGACAGATGTAATGTAGCGCTCGGCGGGTAGATGTTCTGATAGTTTTTGCTGCCCGGCTTCTTGAATCTATGGAGAGGGCTCTGAGAATAGTCCCTGAAAGAAAATAATAATTTATAGAACACGTTCAATAATTCCGGGTATTGTGCACAAAAGGATTTATATTTCATTGTAAAATATTGTTTCCAAAACATTATTTTTCCGTTTCGCCCGTGACCGCTCGGTTACTAAATGTGAAGCAATTTTTTTCTTATGTGGCATTCAATCATTTTTATTACAAGAAATAAACTTAGTGTATATAGCTTTTGTTTTGGAAGTATTTGTGTTTATAGCTACCAATAGCAATTGGTGGGTAAGATGTGATGACAATCCCGTCGTTCCATCCCACTTTGGGTACTTTTTTAAACTTAAATTTTTACAGGAAAATATTTCTTATATTTCAGCAATATTACATAGCTTTACGTTGACTAATTAAAAATGTATTCGCGTATTAATAAGATGTTTTTCGCAAGTTATAAATAAAATAAATGATATGTGTTTATTTAAATAAAAAAATGGTTGCGATAGCTCGATTTAAGCGGTCAATCGTTTGACTTCATTCCAATTCACACGATTAAGTCTTTTATCCGGTGGCTTGTTCAGGTATCAGATAAAATGTTTTTCATACAACGATCTGCAATTAAATTGTAAAGTATCATATTTTTTTAACATATTTGCAAAACTATATAAAGTGAAATTCTATTTAATATTTAAATTATTATGTTAAAGTGATATTTATTTTTACTACCAGGTTCTACTGCAGAAGCTGATCCAAGTATGAGCTTTTAAAATCTTTATCCTATTACACGGTTTGTTTAAGACGCTATGAAATAGAATTATGTGTGTCGTACATTGAATGGTTAAAATCTAAATAAAATCCACGAGCATGTCCAACAGTAGTGACGGCTTAAACAAAATAGTATTGTAATGCTGACAAGCATGTATGTCCATATTATAAAGCCTTATATTTTTATAATTTAACGTCACATTTACCATTTTAGATATAAATAACGAAGATAGCTAAATAAATTGTGATTAAATAATAAATACATTAACATTAGCGGCTTAGCAGTTTTCGAAGTACAAACGAGATCAGGTCATGCATATTAAATCCAGACCGTTTATAAACACATTACTTAAAAAGACCGGAGTCCCTACAAACGAATAAAACTTTAAGAAAGAGATAAGTTAGAGTTTTCATGATTTTTTTTTGTTTTAACAGTATATTTTCTAATAATGAAAGTATCTAATGGTGAAATAATGTGAACTTAAGGAATATATTATATATGTAAGAAAAAAACAAGATAACTTTTTTTTTGTAAAAATTATTTCTAAATCGTTAAACTGGTTGTTGTTCATTATTGTTCTTTGTACATTGGTTAAATGGAAAAATATCTTCATTTCACTGCTCTGTAAAGACCAAATACGGCGTTTAGTCCAGAAACGTCAAATGTAGGACTTACTGTATCGACACTATGTACTCACTGACTACTGTGCTACGTGAAATAAAGAGACAGGCTTTTATTGATATATTTGTGTATTTTTTTGTGACATTCTATCAAAAAAATACTAAAATGTACAATTGAATTTAATATCTGATAATAAAATAAAACATAAACAAATATATTTCAGTAGCAAAATAATACATTGTGTTTCCGTATAACAATTCTTGTAATTTCGTAGTCTGTCGTGTATTCTATATTAACATGAAGCATAACCTAATGTATATAAGTGTAAACATTGTTGAACGACTAAGGCGCTCTCAACGTTGTAGTGAAATATATAACAATATTGTATTGTGTTAGTTGTTGTTATTCGTAATTAGATGGGATTTGGAATTTATGAATTTATTTACATAATGTTAAATGAAAATTTGAAAAAAATATCGAAAGAACGTAGTTGTAATTTATTCACTAAAGTATTTGCGTATGTATCTGGCATTTTTCTAAAATCTTGTTTTCAAAAATGAAAAGTATACTTTATTTGCCAACAATAACCATATTGTAAATAAATCATATCGTTTTAAGAAACAACAACAATAATAATTATGATAGTTCTTAAAATGTTTCCTAGATCTAGATACATATTGACTAACTTAACAGAGTAAACCCAAGTAGTCCACTTATATTATATAAATTTCACTCACCGAGTGAGTCCAGCGTCCGGCTGTCCCTCCTTCGGCAGCTGCACAGTCTGGTGCTTGCTGAGCATCACGCGCATCGCCTTCCCGAACACGCGTAGTTTGTCCATGTGGGTCATGGCTGGTTACCATT
>DVQM01002328.1:0-10259 GCA_018231645.1 Heliconius ricini | reverse complement strand
ATTAACATAATAATTTGATCATTTTTGTATATGTATATGTTATACGAATAAAAGTTACAGTTAGTTAAAGGAATATGACTATAAAGTGATATTTGTTAGAAAAAAGCGTTTATGTTGTTTACTCTTTGGAAACGAAATGAAAAAAAGGTCCAGAGGATGACCTTATAAAAGGGTGAAGGTCGCGAAGGCGGTCAATGCAGCCTCGATGTAGACAGCGCACGGCTACTCGGTTACGTGCCGAAATAAGAGCAACTTGAGACGTGGATGTGTATAGAGTGGTTTTGTTTCTTAGATTCGTTCATTTATAAGTTTTATTTTTTGTACGTTATGTCGTTCGTCATAAATATTAATTGATGTTTGTTTGTTGTGTTTTAACTCCAAAATTTAAAAAAAAATCGATAGTTATGTTTTTTTCTTTTTATCCACATATATTCTTAGAGGTATTAGGATAGAAATTAAAATATGTATAGTATTCTTTGGCTGTAATAAAATAAATTTGGCAAGTAAGTTTAAGGAAGTTTGAGTCTCCAGTATAATATAAATTAGACAGTTTCATATAGTTGTAAAACTATAGAATAAAGTAAACAATACAATATTGTAGTTATGTCTTTAACATCTCCAACTCCCATTCGCTCCCAGAAATTAATCATTAGATAAACTTAAATTAAAAAAACACACACATATACAGTAACTACCAACTAAACACTAATTAAGTAAATGTGTAAATTTTTTACTGTATAAAATCACATTCAGATTAAAAAAACTGTGGTCTGGTGACTAATATTTCAGTAACTAATAAATTAAATTAACTATATATACATAATATATATATTATCTATGTAAATTAACGTAGAAGTCTATTTTTGTATTATGTATATATATATTATCTATCTATCTTAGTAATATTTTATATATCAAATTAATAAATATTACTATGACATAATACAAAAATAGACTTCTACGTTAATTTACAAATATCTTAGTAATATTTATTAACTTGATATAATATTTGATTTCTTATTTAATCTAATATACTATTTAATAAATTTGTCAGACTAAAAGATTCACTATCACACTGCTAACAGCAACACACAGAAAATACACCACAGACTCCAGAAAGCCGGTGGTCCCATATTTTACAGATACACCTCCTCGATACATGATACTACTTTTATTTGATAAACTAGAATTTTACAATAAGATAACTTTATATTGTCGATTGCAATTTTTTTTATTTTGAAATTTGCATATTAAAATGCGAGTACTTAGTGATTCATCACTCTGCTCTCCACTTTTCGCTCATGATAACTTTATACTATTATTATTTCTTTATATTTACGAACTAGACTACGTATAGCAAAATGGTTTCCACCCAGTAGTCCGTGGACCACTTCTAGATCGCAGAAACTAAAATATGCCCCGCAAATGATTTTTAAATGTAACAGGGGTTGAGTCTTTGGTCGTAGTGCAAATAAATAGTGAGAAGAGCGCGGGTGATGAAGCCGCCGGCTCAGTGAAGACAGTACAACCTCTGCGTACGGTTAGGTTATTTCCTCAGTCAAACATAAATTGTTTTGACGTTTAAATCCTTTAAAATACTTAAAATATATTCCCATAGATTTTTTTAAATATTTATTTAAATACACTATTTTGTATTAATATACAAAATTACAGGATTTTTTTTCCTGAAATATTATTGTTTCTTGTTAAGTTAGAATTTTGAATTATTAATTAGTTTCAGTTTAATTTCAATAAAGCTAGTGATCCCTGCTGGAAGAACGTTAGAAAAACTAAGTTGTAAGCACTTTTTCGCTTTGCTCTGTAGAATTGAGCGCGTTCATTTGAACTCTGTCTGTTTGTTCAGCCCTTATGTATCTTAATTCCCATTAGAAATTATACGTGATGCTAAAAAAAAATAATTTTATTAATTTGTCTACATATTTATAATAAGAGACCACTTCACCACTCTGGCTGTATACGCTCAGGGATTTACCCAATTTTTTTTATAACTGAAATATAAAATAATAAAAACATATAACTTTAAATACTTCATAACTATAAGTAAATAACATCTTATTTTTATTTTCAATTTATTTTGTATTTTAATTGCAATAAAAAAATATGGCATTTACTTAAAGTTCATTTAGGTTTAATAGCATTTAATTACAATTTTTCTAAGGGAATGTTATTTTAACATGTTTGTTAGCGTTAATGCGTAATAAAGCGGACATTATTCTCGTACAACTACAATGTAGCCGTAAATTACTGACTGTCGCCAAATAGCGCATCAACGAATAGTTTGCGTTTTGCCATAGAAATCGACACTGTGTCGATTAGAATAAACAAGTGTTTATTTTATTTTTATATTTTAGTTAAAATGTTTTAACGAAGTATTTTAATATATGATTTTTTTAAAGAGTTATTCTGTACTTACGAAAACAAAAATGTATTTAAGAAATTATCATGGTTTTCAAGTCCAAAAATAATAGTACAAAACATAATCAAATACCAATTTATTATGATAATATATAATATTATAGTAAAGCAAAACCTTATTTAAGTTTAATTTTTTTATTATATTTGAATGAGTCAATAGAAAGACAGAGGTCATTGTGGTGCACAAGCGTGCGACTATAAACGTGTTAAAATTATCTATTTAAAATGTTATTTTAAAAATAAAATAAACAAATAATTAATAAATGGTTAACAGTAGACCCACGCAGCTTCGCCCGCTTGAACTTTACGACTATTTATTAAATATATTTATGAAATTATTTTCAGTTTTCAATAGGATTACTAAGAAAACATAAGTCTAAATAATCAAAATAAGATGAAAAAGATATATTAAATGAGCATAAGTTTGTAATTCTTAATGTTAGTAAAAATATCTGAGTGGTGGAAATTAACAAACAAAATAAGTAAAAGTAACTAAAGGAAATTATTAATATTAAAAACAATATACTCTCTATTTACAATTAAATAATATCATAAAGTTCTGCAGTTTGGAACTTAATGTATCGAGTTTGAGCAGAAAATGGAGATTGAAATGTCTTGTCTACGTACTGTGATCTTTAAACATAAGACTAAGAAGTATATGTTCAAACAAAAATTGTTAACAATATATATAAGCGCGTGTCGATACATATGGAAATCTCTGAGACAAGGCGCGAACTCGTGTACCATTGTGTGGACTTGAAACAATGATCTGGAACTGTAATAATGAGTCCACGAGCCAGAGGCTGTTCTACATTGGTGACAGATTCTTAGATATTTTTGATACAGATAATTATTATATTTACTTTCTTAAGTACATATGGCACCAGCTCAGAGTAGGTTCGATTTCCATCCAGGGGGAAACATTATTTTCATTTCCTCGATCTAGCAAAAAAACAAAATCTAAAATAGATCGGTGCGTGGTGAACGGAGTATCTTATTACGAGTTTTGCTCCACCTAACCCTGCTATACAACCCTGTAAAGGTATATAAATATTAATCTTCTTTTGATAGTTATGTTTTATCGTGTTTCTTTAATGTAAATGTTTAACTTTTATATTCTTTGTATAATTTAAAATTATTGTTTAATTATAATTGTGACACAGCAAATACATGTAGTGTTTGCTTTCAACCGGCTATACATAAGTGCAAGATTTTCGCATAATACTAATAAGTCGTACAATGTAATAGCCGCTAGAAAATCTTAAATAAATAAATAAAAATTATGGATTTTTAAACTGTCCTAGGTTTTCATAAAATAACTCTATAAAACATTAAAGTAACCGCAATATATTTTGAAGTTGCACCTTTACATGAATTAATTACAGTGTAACATGTGCCTATAATATAAAAAAAACTGTCTAAGTATACAAGGCTTACTTACAAGAATTGTCTCACATTAGAACAAAAGAATTTGTCCATACAAGAGCTTTTACACATATGGTAGTGCGTGCCTCATACTTTCTTTCATTAACTTCATATTATCTGATGACGTATAATGACATCACGTTTCGTCATTATTAAGCTACATGTGACAATTCTCTGGCGGTTATTTTAATGTGATATTTTAATTTGACCTTTTCCTATCAGCGCCATATGGCATTGTCAAGCGGCGATGCCCATATTTGGCTGGAATAGTTTTTTATCAAATGACATATTTTTGCATGATTAAACGTCGTTTTCCTACTAATTATCGTCGGTCCCCTTTAGTTCGTAGCAAGAAACCAATTAAAAGACCGTTAATGCGTAATGACATGATGCTTAAGTGGAAAAAAATGTAATACAGGTTTTTCTCGATCTTAGTTTTGTGGGAAGTTTTTGTATAAAAACATAGATAAAGTAAGTTTAGTCGGGTACATGTTAATTGGAGAAATGACAAAGCATCCGTGCTCTTGAAATTCATGAAAACTTAAAAAAGATGAATAAGTGACATTTTTAGTAGCTTTTATTCTGGAATTACACTTTTTTTTGAAAAACGTTTCTGTTTTATGGGTATCTATGTATACTTACGAAGTTACTGTATGACAATCTAAATATCAAACTAAATACCATATACTGTCCATTCTATATTCAATTTGTATATCTTCACTATATCGTCAATAGAAGAAGTACAATTCATTTATATATATATATACACATATACTTCCCACTGGTTTCCTTCCAATAGGGGCCGTTGCCGACAAGCAATAGCCCCCGATTAACACAATTCCACTGCTTTTATCCCGCACAAACCAGGGTAGGCAGAGGGGAACCTAGTGTTAAGACACTCCGTACTCCACTTTCCACTGAGTTCTGGAGGCATTATGTGATGAGTGGCAAACTCAGCGCCGCACTATGCCTCGACATCAGAGCGAAGAAATGAAAATATAAATGTAAATACATATATCTTAAAACAACATTTATAAAAAATCGTATAGTAGGTACCTATTGTAGCAGAAACTCGAGTCAAAGGCTTGAGGTTGGCTTCTTATGCAGATTTTACGAGGCGATTGCTAAGCAGACGAATCGTTTAATTGCGCGGACCAGACGCCGTTGAAGAAATATGTCTATACGTTATCATTATAATTTAATTTAATTTAAGTTTGTTTAATCTGTAACGGTTATATATAATTATAATGATAAATAAGATATATTTAAGAAACGTGAAGGTTCACGGTATATTCCGCACACAGCAGGGAAAGTAGAGGGAACCTAATGTAGAGACACTGCGTTTCCATTTTCCGCCGAATTCCGAAGGCATTTTACCAGTGACGATCGAACCTACAACCACTCGCGTTTACAGTCACTTGGACCCCTGTGCTACATCAGGCGTACATAATTAATAATTATATACACATTATCATGTTAAAATAATACTTTTTTTTGTTCATAGTCGTACGTCTACGTAATACAGGCTAAAGTGGCGCAGTAGGACATCACTCGAATGTAAAAGCGACGGTTGGGGATTCGATCCGCGTTCGGGGAATGAAATATTTTCATTTTCCCACTTCGGAAGGTAAATAGCGTCTTTAAATTCTGCTATTTGATATACAGTATCTATCTCGAATTAGGACGGAAAGCAGAAAACTGAGCATCTATTTAGCTAACATAGCATTCGTAAGTCACGTGACTTTGAAATTACATTTTTGCATATTGACAAGAACAAACATTAAAAATATTTGAAACTCTACTTTGTAAAAATCAAAAAAGTTGAAAATGGGAACATTCTTTTTTTGAAGCTGGTTGTAAAGAATCTCACTTCCGACACCAATTTTAACAATGTGTCTTCTTGTACTCTCCTTCCTTATTACAGTACAATTATATTTTGTACCAAAAAAAAAACAAACTTGTTGAATTTCAACCAGATCTGATAACCGAATCTGATGATCTAAGAACCTAACCAAACTTTCACCAAACTATTCTTAAAATGTATTCTTTCAAATAAAAAAAGATTCATCGGAATCGGCCGGCGTGAATGAAGTTATTTATCCTTTTGTCGCGTACATGCCTAATGTAAGTTTAAGATTTGTCTGATTTTCCCATAGATACTATTGTCAGAAATAAATAAAAAAAATGGGCCCAACCAAACACACACAAAAATATCGAAATCGGTTCACCTAGTCAAAAGTTCTGATATAACAAACATAAAAAAATACAATCGAATCAAATCAAATCTATTGAAAATAGTATATTATTATCTGGTGTCAAGGCAAAGCGCGGCGTTAAGTCCCGCCACTTAATACGCAATGCCTCCAAAATTTGTCGGAAAGTGGGAAGCAGAGTGTCTTAATACTAAGCCTATCCTGCTACTTGCAGGATACAGCGGGTAAATGAGAAAGAATAGTACAGTAACAGAAGGTTGAAACAAACAGTTCCATATTTATCCATATTACTATTAAATACGTGCCTTCGCGTTCATTTATAGTCACTTCATGTTTCTATTAACATCATCATATAATCCACTTCTATGTTTGTGTATCAATTTAGTTTAGCAAAGGAGTCCCAATTATTAAGACCTAGCACCGTATTGTTATATGTGTTGTCAGTGCCACGTTTAGACGCCGCCATAAAAGTACTAAATACAGGCTAAATTCTATTGTGATTTTGATTGCAGAATATGATAAATATGGCTTAACAATATTATATCTATGTTTCTATACTAAAGTTTTATTAGTAGAAGGGGGACATGTTGTGGGTTTGAATCGCGTTTGAGGAAATTAAATATTTAACATTTCCACTTAAAAGGAAATGCCTAAAGAATCGAAGTATCTTAATGAGAACAGTGTATCTTAACACTGGGTTCCCAGGTTCCCTTTGTTATGTGCGGGATACGGCGTGAACCCAAAGAAACGGATGATTTTGTTTAGTTGTACTTGCTAATCTCAGACTCTTCTGGTTCCAATTGATAAAATGTTTACTAGCAGTATAGAGCATTTACCGAGGAAGTCTAGGCTATATTACAACACGTTAAATATGATACTTAACTCTCTAAGTTCATTCATTTTATCCAAACGTAATTGACTAAGGTTTGGATTGTTGAAATAACCGACGTAACTTTTTTGCTTTATGCCATAAACAAGAAGGAAAGAATTACAACTTTCTGTTTTTTCTAGAGCTAACAGAAGGAACTAAGTTTTAAAGCACTCTCCCTGTTATCCGCTTTTCCACACGAATTCGGGACATTGCGTGTTAAATAGTGGAGCTCAACGCCGCGCCTAGGCTTGCCAGAGCGTAAATAATTAATTTCTCCAATATATATCGAACCTTTAATCATCATTTATACAACTATATGATCAAATCATGTTATCACAGTTTAATCTAAATCTTAGCGTATACTAGAACAAGCTGAGAACAATTAATTGGTATAATGCTAAGGCGCGGCGTTGATAATTGCGCAGGAATAATGTCAGCATGATTCATCCCCGTTAGAGCCTAAACACTAGTGATGTCATTGGGCACCAATGTGGGCACGTGCTTTGTTGGGATGCGGTAATTGTGAGTTATATACATTTTTGTTGTGGACAAATAAGATGATTTGTGATTATATTACGAAATGAATGTAGTTATGTTTTTTTTTGTGAAAAAAGACGAGTAGAGTTCTTACATTTCATTAATTATATCATCTTGTCAAAAACTAGAATTTGAACCTACAACCAGTACATTTAATATGACTTTGCTTATAGTGGCCAGGATAATGGGTTTAAACTTAAAACAAGTCGTTTTCTACTATTAACGCAATTTCAATTCAGTGGCAGTCAAATGACGCACTGCACCTCAACAAAAAGGGGTAAGGAAAATAATTTAAATACTATTTTATATTAGAGTAGAGTCAAATCATTTTGTTTATTACATACATGCAGAGAGAATCTGTGCTAAGACATTCTTTCCCCCATTTCTCACCAGAATTATAGAGAAATTACGTTTTTAATGGCGGAACTTCACGCTTTTATTTTGTTATCAAATCGAAAAAGCGAAAATATTCATTATTTATATTCCACCGTATGAAAATCGAACTCACAACCGTCGCGCTTACTCTTACACGACTCAAAACGTTAAGTTAACATATAAAACAGCATATATAACAAACAAATAGTATTATTATAAACGGACAAATATCGAATGTATCTAGATTCTAGACTAATTGGTATGCCCTGGAATACAACAAGAGGCGAACATTTGAATACGGTGGCAACTGTTTACTGACGTGGACCTGTTGGATCAGTGGTGTTGTTTAAGAAAGGCGTGGTGCCTTCTGGTTCTTGAGTATAGTGGGATTATATTCAATATTTTAAAATTATTCTATTTTATTGTTGTTTTTATTATAAAACATGTTGTTTTATAGCTTAAATAATTGGTATAATACTTGTGTTGTGAATAAAATACATGGTTGAGCGGCGTTGTATTACGCCACTTAAAACACAATATCTCGTAATTCAGAGGAAAATAAAGCATTAATCTGAGCTCTACTTCAGCTATTTATGAATTTTAATATACAGATAAATTAATAATGTCTCTAATAAAATGTCTCTAATAAATACAAAGGAAAGAAGGGAGAGATTAATCACTTAAATACTCTCTATTCATCCGTACAAGGATAGTGTATTAAAAAACATAAATATTAAACTGAATTTATATGTGGATTAGTGACCTACTAAAGTCTCAACACCTCAATCAATCTTGATAAAAATTGACATCAGCGCAAACGTAACGGTACGGTGTAGAGAAAAACAGCCATTTTTTTATAGTAATATTGTATAAGACCTGCAGAGTGACGGTATGTCCAGTAAACAGTAGTCCAGTCTGACTGTACAAACGGTTGTTGTGGTTTCACTTCCCACTCATAGCAGTGAATGGTTTTCTTTTCTTAATAAGCAAGAGACAATAAGATATTTGTCGCCTAACAAGCAATGTATAGGGCAAAAATTGGGTGAAAAGTGGCGAACGGAGTGTCTTAGCACTAGATTTCCATTGCCTACCCTGCTATTTGCGGGATAATGCGTGAAGGTATATTTTAAGTAACAACGAATACGATAAAATATATAAAAGTAATGTTATTAAGGTTTTAAACCTATGACCTCTCAGTACAAAACACATATGGCTATCTAACGTAAGTTTTCAAAGTAGAACATATGTTAACATATTTGGTGATAAAAAGGCAAGTAGATATATTTTACACAGCTATTATACGCTTTTTCCCGTATAGAAAGAGATAGCACAGTGCTAAAATACTCACTTCCCCAATTTTCAAGACATTGCTTATTGAGTACAGGAATTTAACGCTGCACTTTATCTAAAAGAGCAGTAAAACCAAAAAAAATATAATCATTTCCCGATTGATCGTCGAACCTATTACCTTTACAGTCATTCGGTGTCCCACATAATCGAACATATTCAGATACCCTTTCGCGTTATCGAATGTTTTCAAAGTAGAAAATATGTACTCACCTTTTCGACTACAAATAGTATTATTAATAAAAAAGACAACCATATTGAATTATTAATTTAACCAGCCAAGATTTATGATTAGCTGGACTCAGCCGTAAATAAGCTGAGTGCATCCCTAACTTCTCAACATCAATATTCAACCGAAGCGTTTATTATCATATCTCATTATACGAGTTAGTGCTTGTACAGGGTAGCAGCCCCTTCTTAGGTTATGACCTTACAAGTAAGCACTAAATTTAGCTCTTAAAATAACGAAATAATGTAAACCTTACTGTTGTTTCTTAGGGTAGTTTATCGAACGATACCGTTTAGTTGTAAAGTCGAGATTCAGTTTCGAAATGCAATTTGGAAATGAGATCCGGAGGGTAGATGTTACCCTTAAGGGGTGTAGGGGGGATGGGGCCTTACCACTATTATTTATAAGGGTGGGGTCAGTCGACGGATCGTTGGCTAGCTATAGCTTTGCTCACTGCAGCCGGCAACGTACGTAAGCGTATCTGTAAATTGTTTTGTTGTATTGATTAGACCTTCTAATTCTGTAATGCAGCAAGTTTTGATGTGAAGTTTTTGTTGTTATGGAAGTAGTTGCTTTTCGTGAATTTTGGAAGAATTTTCTTACAACATTCATTAAGTTATTTTAGATATTATCAACTTATCCATTATGGGTATATGTAGGTCCAAAGCTTATACGTATAATAATATTAATATATTATTTTCTTTATAAATATAATATCCATTTATATGTGGTTAACTTAACAAAACTAGCTAAAAAATAAAAACAAATAAACATATAGATAATTATAAAAGATGCTAGTACCCACTGTGTTTGTTGTATCTTACGG
>DVQM01002327.1:0-10260 GCA_018231645.1 Heliconius ricini | reverse complement strand
AACACGCAATGCCTCCAGAATTCGGCAGAAAGTGGGGAACGAAGTGTCTAAAACATTAGGTTCCCTCTGCCTACCTTGCTTTGTGCGGGGTACAGCGTGAAGCTGATTTAATTAATCATCACGCATTACGAGACGGTACCAAAATAAATATTTGTTAATATTAAAATAAAATATTTTAATATAAATGTAATAAAAGGCTGTCCTTATTTGGATTAAGCATTGAAATCGATCGAATGAAAAATTCCAACGTCCGCTCGGTCGTCTGCGCCACGAACAAATTGAATGAATCATCCATCCGGTGCGCTTATTAAAAGGATAGAGCTTCGCAGAAAAGTTGCTAACGCATATTTATATCAACACGAAATTATATGTATATTATTGAATCGATTATGATAATTTATAGTCCATAGTTGAAAACAAACAGTAAACAACTATAGTAAATCTTAACGTAAATCAAAAGAATACGACAATATAAACTCGAGTTTAAGACATTATATCCTACTCTGCCATATGCGGGAAGCTAAAAGCAGATTGTTTACTTGTTCTATAGTATTCTAATATAATTGATTTAAACGCCTACAACAGTTGCTCTAAAAATAAATATGGAAGTGTAACATCAGTAAAAATATTTAAAAAATAATAAAATTGCAGTTTAGACGTCAAACCGTCATTAAGTTGTAGCATCAGCGGACATACTGCACGACGCGATCCGGCGTGACGCACAGCGACCGTGACGGGACCTAGGCCACGCGTCCTCGACTTCGGCCAACCATATCAATATCTATGTATCGATAACAAATTTCGCTATAAATACTCCTTCCTCAATTTAAATATTACTTGTAGATTTTGGCCGTATTTGTATGTAAAACATTGAATATATATATAGCAGATCTCGCGCAGAGAAAAGCGTGAAAGCGATAATGTTAAGACACTCCATTCCCCATTTTCCGCCAAAAACTGAAGGCATTAAGTGTTTAGTGACGGAGCTCAACGCCGCGCTTCACTAGAGCAAAAAACTTACAATACCCACATTTACAGTCAAATACTTGTGCCCTTGCGCCACGACTGGCTTTACGTTAAATACTTTAGATTAATTTAAAGTGGCGCTAATATTTCAATAATGATAGCGCATTATATTATTTGCAATGCAAATTTACCAAATATGTTAAAATCCATCAACATTCCGTATGAGTCTAAAATATTTTGTAAGTAACGGTATTAATATCGCTTTTTTTATACTAAACGTTCATTGGGTCTTTAACCTAAGTTTCAGATTTCAATATTTGAAATGACGTCTGTTGGCCAATACGATGAAAAATTAGAATGTGTACGATAATGTTAGTATCAAGTAACATTTAGTTTTTTTTAGCGTCAGTAGGCTAGATTTCCCCTTAATTGGCATTGCGTGTTGGATGCGAAACTCAACGCCGCGCTATGTCCCAACACCAGAGCCGAGAAATGAAAATGTTTAATATACAATTTCTTCGAATGGGAATTAAGCTCACAACTTGTCGCGTTCACGAACACACACAAGGGTGAGCACAGGCCTATTAAGAGATGATACCCAAATATTTACAATAACTAAAACATAAACCGACCCAGTTCGAGAGCGAACAGGGTCGCAGACGGTTTGGCGAGGTGAGCGACCCCGCGGTATCGCGGCAATCATTCCGGTTAGGATTATCAGCGGGTATGTATGCGTACTCGTTTTGTAATGTAATGCAACTAGACCGGGGATTTGATTTACCATTTTGCCAGGCCTGTCTAAAAAGCGTGAAGGCCAGAAGAACGCGGCGTTCACTCCCGCGACACAACTCAACGCGAAATACATCCAGAATTTGGAGAAAAGTACCTGACTAGGCTTTCCCCTGCCTACCCTACTATATGCAGGATACGGCGGGAAAAATGTTTTATCATATATGTATGAACGTTATGTACTAGCTTACATGTAAATATATATTTTAATATATTTTAATCGGTCAGACAAATCCTTCATAATTAATTTAGATATTATCAATGACAATATAAACTGTCAAATGAAAAGTTCGAACAAGATAAAATATTTTGGCCGATTATCCTTCATGTCTGACTGCAAGGACTATTTTAAGCTGGGTTTATCGTAGTATTCTTTTCTTTTCAGCTTCAAGCCCCGCACATAGCAGGGTAGGCAACGGGAACCTGGGAACCTAGTGTTAAGACATCCATTCCTATTAGTGGAAAACGGAAGTGTTTATCGTAGTGCGAGCAGCTTTATTGAATTATTTTAAGGGAATCATAGTCATTAAGTTTCATGTATCTTATAAAACCCTTTTGTATGTGTTAGAGAAATAAAATTTACGTTCCTGCCTTCCATATGGGAACAAAACTAAATATTTTTAATTATAGTATATAATATGCTTATTCATAAACTGAATACAGAATTCAATAGAATTTCAAGATTGATGAACTTACATGCCTAACGGTATATTACACGTTAGCATTGGCGCACCCGTTACTATTATACTTTAGCTAAAAACCTAATATAAGCCAATATAAGGTAATAAAAGGAAATTCTAAGACAGTGGATCCATCTAAGTTCATGGGTTAACATTTTCAAAATTTAAAATAAGGAAGTAAAAACTGTGAAAATGTCATAAAAAAATTGTTTGTTTGTAAAATAAACATCAAATTTTACTTCGATTAGGAGAAATATTATTTTTCTTATAGTTAGTTATTGTTTAAAATACTACATTTTATATTTAGTGTACGTATGGAGATATTGACTTACGGACCCCTAAATTACACATAACAGTAGATAGAGTAAAATAAGCAACGAGATGTAATGTTCACTTGCTCGTACAAGAATTATATATTACAGTTTTTATTAAGGAAGAACAGCCAAATTTTAAAAAAAGACCTCATCAAAACACAAGACAAAGTACGCAAAAACTAGAACTCGATAAGAGAATCACCGTTGCAAGTAACTTAGATCTTTAGTTTATAAATATTATAATGTAATATTGTATTTGCTATAGACAATAGATTTTTGCAATTCAATTGTTTTAGAGTAATCGTTGAATTCTAAATAGAATTTCAATATAGTGTCAAATATATTGCAATAAAAAAAATTATAATATCAATTTAAGTATAATAGACTAGAAAACGATGTATATTTTGTATATTTTATATAATAAGTGCACGAGAAAATGCTTACAACGAGTTGACTTCTCCTTAGGGATGAACCATTTCTTTGACAGATCTCAGTTATTGATGATGTTAGTAAGATGCAAAACATTAAAAAATCTACAAAATCCTTATCAAATTAGAAATTATTATTTATCGTTAAAACCAAATTTTAAAAAATTGAATAAGGACTTTGCAAACGTAACGGTTAAACAAATTACCCAATCTAATATTTTTTTTGTATCAAAAACAAACCGAACCGTTTCGCTTAGCGGTAGGAAGTTATCGTAACAGACACCAGAGCAAGACGAGTCAAGCGTGTCGGCTGCCGTGATATCGGAAATCGTTCGATCAACCTATTATCTAACGATATCATTTTATAATATAAATATATATTACCTTAGTGACTAACTTCCTACCGCGCTGCGTTTGTAATTTAGCCGTAATTCGTTACAACCACTAAGATAAAAGCAAATATTAATTTTTAGAACTAATCTACGTTTCCCAAAATGCTTTATAAAATATTAATGATATCTCTATGGCCTCCCAAACATTTGAATATTATCATAATTTAAATATACATTTGTTTTGTAAGCTAACATTGCTGTGATATGCGGATATCAGAGATAAGACAATTATGAATAGATATATAAATTATAAATGAATATAGTGCATGTTTAAAAGACCATTTTTCTTATTAATAATCGAGTACGCTATATTACATAATAAAAATGGTTAGTAAGTCACCAGCCACCGATAAGTTATATATAGATATAATATTTATAAACTTACCATCACAGGTAGTGGCCATAAATTTGCCGTTTGCAGAGAAATCCATAAGGAGTACGGTCCCGGGGTGACCTTTGAGATTCTTTAACAGCCACGGGTGGCTGAAGTCCGTTTTTCCTTTCCATGGTGCTCGTTTCTTACTTTTAACAATTGCACGCGATTCAGTCGCGGTTGTAGTAGGGGCGTCGGCGGAAGATTCTGAAAATTATGGAAAATTCTCTAAGTTGCGGTTTATAGAGGGTAAGTATATAATTAAAAATAATCATATTATATTTATCATTCAAAACACTTCTTTTATAGTTGATGAATATAGTATTTTTTTTATATTCATAAATGATAAAAATAACGTCTTACATCAATAAAAATTTAACAAGAATTGAGAAACTATTTATTTATATATGCATTCGACAAAAACATTGATATTAATTGATAAATTAAAACGTGTAATATTTTTATATAATATTTCGAACATATACAACTTAACAATACCGTAAAAACTGATAACAGACTAACGTAATGGTCACATTACGTGATGTTTGCAGGTAATCATAAACTTGATATTCTTAACAATGTTAAATGTATTGTTTCGTGGTTTATCTATCTTCTTAGTGTTAAAACACAGGTGTTAAAAAATCTGCTTCACGCTGTATCCAGCACACAGCAGGATAGGCAGAGGGAATCTAGTATGAAGACATTCCGCCGAATTCTGTAGGCAATGCGTATTAAGATTAAGTAGCGGAACTAAACTTCGCGCTTTGCCTCGACACAAAGGCGAAGAAATGTGCATA
This sequence comes from Heliconius ricini, assembly GCA_018231645.1. Classification (NCBI taxonomy): domain Eukaryota; kingdom Metazoa; phylum Arthropoda; class Insecta; order Lepidoptera; family Nymphalidae; genus Heliconius; species Heliconius ricini. The sequence goes on along the minus strand of DVQM01002327.1, from coordinate 5,521 downwards.
TACATTTAAATAAATATTTAATTTCCTCAAGCGGAATAGAACCCACAACCAGTTGCATTTATCGTTACACTTTGTGCCCCTGCGCCACACGTGTTCTTTATTATTATTATTATTACTATTTTTGTAAACATTGAAAGCTATAAGTGGCCGAAATAGAATTTCTTTCCTTTCCACTTTTGTATGTATGCTATTTCAATTTCACTTTCACTTTATTACCGTTAACGTATCTCAAGCTTCGACTGTAATATTGCAAAGTTAAATAAAATTTTAAACAGATAAATGTATCTAATTAAGAATACACTCAAATATATCAAATGAGGATACTATACATTCATAATTACAGTCTAACAATGCATGAGATTTTATGATATTCAATTAATTTTAGTCGTTTTTTAGTTATTTAGAGGCACGATGTTGTCACATTATAAAAAAATTGCAATAACCATTTAAATAAATAAGGAAGAAACTAATAAATGTGTAACTAGCAAATTTGATATTTTTGTGTATTTTTGCGTCGTCTTTTAATATAATTTTAATAACTCTATAGGTACGTAAAATAGAACTTTTATTACATATCAACTATTATGGTTATACTTTATAAATATAAACGTAAAAACAAAAGGTATACAAGGTATATATACAATAAAATAAATAAATCTATAAATAGTCGAAATAATAAAAAGAAGCTTTACAGAACGAATGTTAACTTGTTGAATCTGTGACCGCTTGGTGCATCTGCTAGTTGCATTGAGTGATAAGCATACGTAATATCAAACATAACATTAACAAAGAATTGTTTGTGCAGTTGGTTTTATATGAAAATATAGAAAAAATATTTATTGTTTTATTAATTTATTATTATAAATATCTTAACACAGTATTTACTGTTCAATAACATGTTACAACTGCGACAATTTAATCTTCTGATTAAATATTTAGGAACTCGTTTTAAAAAATAAATTATGTTAAAAAAATATTGTAAATATAAATGAAATTTTAGTAAATCTAGTTGTATTCACGCCGCTTCGGGCACACGAGGTCGGCGTTATATTCGCCAAAACACTAAATATTTGTAAATATTATGAATACATTTCATAAACGTAACAAGTATTAAATATGAGACAAAAATTATATGTTAGAGTAGATTATTAGAACTAGTATTAGTAAAAATATATTAATTCTACCTGTTACGCTCTCCGCTTCATGATTTTGTACTTCACATTTCTTATTACCGAAGATGGTCTTGTAAATCAAGTGTAATATTACACAAAATACAATAGTAAATCCAGCTAGAATATAGGCATTCATTTTCTGACCGGCTTCTGTGTATCCCATTTTCATTGAAAAATCTTATAACACCGCTAAATATAAAGTTTTAAATAGCGAGAATAGTCACGCGGTAAGAAATTAACTGAACTGACTCGATGAGTGACAGTGAACTGTAAGACTGAACTGTTAGGATTGAATGAAAACAGATTCTATTCGCTAGTTGCTTCATGTAGTCACATTCTCGTACAACGAACTCGCGCCAACGCACGATTCTTTACACGCAGAAAATAACACTAACATAAATGTTTCATAGTGTCTGTTGTTGTTATGTTATGATTTTGATCTTATATGATTATAATAAATAATAACAATTAAAAAAAAGATCTTATTAATTTTAAAACGTTGATTAATATATTTAATTCCTTAAAATAATTAGAAAATATGAATAGAAATTAAAATATGTATTTTTTTATTGTCATACACTATAAAATTTAAATATATATTTTTTATTTTAGAAATAAGTACCTGGCTGTTATCAATATTAAATTAGAAAATAAGAATAGTTCAAAAAAAAAATTGACACACAAAATTAACACGGTTAAATTATAAAGTAAATATGACTAAATTAAAATATATAATATAACATGCCCAACCGTAGAACCCATAGGTAAGTTTTATTTTCAGTATAATTTTTTATAAATAGAAAATATATATATCTAATATAATTTTACAAATTGGATATACGCTACTTAATTCGTTCATATAAAATTATAAGACTACCAAAAATTTTACACATTATGACTATATTTTGTCCTTTACTTATTAATTAAAAAGAAAGGGACAAAGATATTCTAAGTTTAAAATTTGTAGTTTCTAGAATATGTGAGCGAAGTTCATTGATATAAATGTCACTGTCATGTTAATGATTCAGTTGAAGTTCGCACCTCGATAACGCTGTTTTCTGCAGTAAAGAAATTTTGCACACGCGTTTAAAGTGATATTTATCTGAAAATCAAAATGCCTCGACGAGGACGATCTGCGAGTCCACCACCCGCTCCCCGAAGGTAAATCATATATCTTTAATGTTTTATAATTTTATGAATATTGCGTGACATAACCTTTTTCATAAAATTTTTAGAGCTGCGCCGCCACCACGGAGCAATGTCCCAGCTCATGCTCCTCCTTCTGCCCCGGCTCCAGCTGCAGCTTCCGCTCAGCCTCAACAACCGTCTCTTTTTGGCCAAATGGCAGCTACGGCCGGAGGAGTCGCTGTAGGATCTGCAGTGGTACGTTATTGTTACGTAACCTAAATATTTATGTCTATGGAATCCTTTTCCATACAATTTTTTTATTTCAAAAAAATTATTACACAATGTTTCAATATAATTTCTTGAACTTAAATTGTATTTTCTAATATTCTTTGTTTGGCAGTAATCCAATAACAGTCACGTGTTATGTATATAATATGACGGTCACATCATAAGATGTAAACATGATTTGCACATTCAGATTATGAATAAGTTATTGAAAATTGGTATCATAAATATTTTTTTGTATAGCAGTAGCTAGTAGCTGCAATAACAAATAATTTCCGAGTTACATATAATTAAAATTAGATATCTGTTTTTAATATAAATATTTTTTTGACTATATATTTTTGTAAGTTTATTAAATTGACATTTAAAATGAAAAATGTTTGCCAAACTTTACATTCCATATATAGAAGTTTTAAACAAATTTATTACATATTTGCTTAGATCTTCTACATAATTAACATTTACAGCACATTTATAGCAGAATAATCAGAAAGAATTTACTCCTAATTCTGCGTTCTGCCCAAATTTTAGATATTTAAGTTGTGTAATTCAACACAATACTGTAATCTTATGAGAGTGGAGAAATAAAAATAAGTCATTGCCATGAACTGGTGCTCAAGTCACATATACTATTTAAAATCAGATGCTGTGATACACACAGTGACTTCCTTTATTGATAGTATAAAATATTAATATTGATAAGCGAATTAATTAGTTTTTTTTTTAATTTGCATGCAAAGATATATTTTAATTTACTATATTTTAATTACTTTAATTATATAAAATTCATTTTAGGGTCACATGGCTGGTAGTGCCCTTACTGGTATGTTCAGTGGAGGTGGTAGCAGTGAGCCGGCACAGCAGCAAGCTGCAGCTCCGCCAGCCCAGTCCGCTTACAACCAGTACCAAGGCCAACAGGCACAAGGCCCCTGCGCATGGGAGATCAAGCAGTTCATAGAATGTGCCCAACAACAACATGATTTGTCACTTTGCGAAGGCTTTAATGAGGCTCTCCGTCAATGCAAAGTTAATAACCACATATAAACAAGCTGTTTTATTCCAACATGATAGTACTTTTATTTCCCAAATCAATTCTTTTGATTTATAAAAGTTGTGCCAACAATTTATTTTTCTTAAAGTGCTATCTCAAAATCCAGATTGTTCATTTAAACAATTTCAGATACCTCCCGAGTGATTATTTAATGTAAAGATTATTATTATTTATAGTTGCCATTGTAGCAAATTTTAGCTTTATTTTTATGAAATGACGTAAATAATGTAGGCCATTATTCAATTTATTTTATATTGTTAGTGGATGTTACAATTATAAATAAATAAATAATACCACTTTGTTGTTTTATTTTTTCTGTTATCTTGTAATCAATATATAATTTATGAGAATCATTAATGTTACAAATCCAATTGATTAAGTTTTTCTTGTTTTTTGCTGTAATTTGCAAGATATTTATTTTTTTACTAGATCACGAGTGTAAATAACATATAATATACACTTTCATTGGTATGTGTAATTGTAAGAAAAGGTATTTTTTACTTCTAGTTATTATATAATATTAGAATATAGAAATAGGCATAAGTTGAAAGAATGTACCTACAGGTGCGCAAACCCACTAGCGTCTCGTCTAGTTTGCTCGTGTGGTAGACGTGTCTTTGCATAATGTTAGAACTATTCATGTTAATTAGTTAATAAATAAGTATATTACCTATGAAAATTAGGATTTTTTGTTGTTTCACGCTGTATTCTACATATAGCTGGGTAGGCAGAGGGAACCTGCTGTTTTTGTTACGATATTTGAGACGCTGTATTTTGAATGATGAAACTTAACGCCACGCTTTGTCTTGACAGAAGAATAAGGAAATTTAAAATAATTGATTCCCCCCGAGAGTTTCTAACCTATTTCCGATGCGTTTACAGTCACACGATGTGCGGCTGCACCAAGATGGTCTTATTCGATGCATTTGGATTTGCATAGAAGATGAATTTTATTTACAATATTTAACTTAGCTTCACGCTTTATCCCTAGCGGGGTAGTCAAACAGAACGGAGCGCCAAACGCTACGGTACTAGGTTATAGTTATTATTATTATATAATATAACGAAACAATGATATACTTTAATAATGATGGAAAATTACTATGAGAAAACAAAATTGAACACTTCCACCATAAAATATTTATGTGTAATTTCAAGGTTGTGTAATGATAATAACAATATTGTCAATAAATATATAAAGCTATTGTATTTCAAAGCGTAAGCTAACATTTGCATTTTTGTAATCTTTTGCTTCTCTTAAAGCGATTAATACTGCTTTTCGTCTGAACTGGTAGCAATTACACGTGATTAAATCTTAATATTTTATTTTTCTCTTCAACTTATTAAAAGTTACAGAAAATATATTATATTTCCATTTAATTTATTCGTCCTATAATGTTCTACATTAACATTTGAAATATAATCTTTAAAAAAAGTTATAAGAACAATACAAAATGTAAAATCAGTAATACAGCTTTAAAGTGAATATTTTCGATCTACAGTCCTAGTCGCGGGGCTCGATCCCGCTACTCCCGCTCTGACCAACATGCGCCGGCGCACCCTCCCGCCGTCGTGGTGACTCCGATGCCGCGTCGCTCCGTGTTCAGAGACGCTGCGGCGATAGCGGGCGGCGTTACCGTTGGCACTACTATGGTGCGTGGAAAATGTTGAAATAACTTCTTTTAGGTTTGCTTATTGTCGTACAGCTGGATAGGACTCCGTTCCTGCTAGAGACATCAAGTAGTGAGTGGGTGGGTGGTGGTAGGCAGGCAGGCAGGTACTTGTTGTGTTCTTATATAGATTTGAAACTGTTTTTATTGACATTACTTTAATATATCATAAACATTTTTATTTATGTAAATATTATTTAATAATTATATATATA
>DVQM01002326.1:0-10262 GCA_018231645.1 Heliconius ricini | reverse complement strand
ATAAGAAATATTTACAAAACAACGATCAATGATATATTGTTATTGTTATTTATATTATTATTAATATTATTATTATTTAATAATATAAAACGCCATGGATATAATTACAGTTTTTAACAAAAATAAATCGACTTCCAGATCACTTAATCAGAACTTAACCAAACTCTGATTAACTTTTAAAGTGTTTCCTTTCTAATAAACAAACAATCATCGAAATCGGTTTGGTGGTATTGAGTTATTCGTCCATTCGTCGCGCATAGACTTAATACAAATTTAAGACTTATGTGATTTTCTCATAGATACCATTGTTAGACATGGACTTAATTAAAATAGGACCACATGATAAGCACTACCTTTAAACTAAAAAAACAGAATGTCTTACCACTATGTTCCCTCTGCCTATCTGCTGTATGCGGGATACAGCGCAAAGCTGTTTGTTTGGATTATTAATTTTTATATAGCGGCTTGTGTACTGCTTTTGTCGTTATTTATTTCACGTTAGCAGGGGAGGCATACGGAATCTAGTATCGAGACACTTCGTTCCTCACTTTACACCCAAACTTCTACACTGCGTGTTAAGAGATGGAACTCAATGTCACGCTGTCTTGTTACAGAGTAAGGAAATGAAAATAGTCTTTCAATCAATTGAGAATCGAACCCACTACCATCACGGCCTCAGTTTGTACAATTCTATAGTAAATGCTATTATGCATAATGAAATTTTTTTAATACATATATATATTTAAAAATGTATATAAAAATAAAAATTATATATTATATATACAAATATAGGTGGGTATGGTACAATTTTATTTACTGTAACACACAGAACAAACCCTAAAATACCATACTATCATCAAAATACCAACGAAACCCTATTAAAAATAGTTAGTTTACTAATAACTGGCAGATGAATAAAATTGTAAAGGTAAGACCAAGTCGTGCGTGCGCGAGTGCGTGCAGGGCTATTCAATTACTTAAAGGTCAAACCACACTAGACGCAAGATAATCGCGTCTCAGCTGTCTTTAACCATTAATGCGGAGTTAGCCTTTTTTTACTTTACTTGTTATTATTCTCATTAGAAAAGAAATAAGCAATTACTTTTATGCAGATGAAATACAACATTTATATTATTAAAATGGCCCATCCGGCTCATTTTTATTGGGGACACGTGTGTTGAAGATGTGTTGGCTGTGCTGTCGCGTTGATCTGTTGAATTAAAAAGTATAAAAGTAAATGGTAATAGAAAGCATCTATATTATGTATTTTTTTGACAAATTTAAACTGTTATTCCATACTTAGGAGGGAAAAGTAGCTGGAAACCGTCCAAGAGGCGCGGGTTCAAATCACGTTTGAAATTTTTTTAATATTTTCTAAAAGGTATCTGGATTATATATTTATCTACTTATATTATACATCACCCTTAGCTAAACAAAATAATAAAATAATCTTATATAGTAATGAATCTTGAGGCGCTTGTTCTTCTTCTAAGTAAACATTATTTTGAAATTAAAATTTTGTTTCGAGCCGATGATAGGTGTTGTGTTCATTGGAAGACTTACAATCTATTTGTAAAATTCAATAAACTATATTTGGAATTTCATTGAGGAAAAATATTTTTGTGTATAACATAAGTACTAGTCTTTCTAATTTACTTAAACCTGTTCAAAATTTTATGAAAATCAATAAAAATCGCAGTAAATTATAGTAGCACGAAGCTTGATGACCCGAAATAAGACGGGAGGTGACTTGTTACCCCCCACAGGGAGGTAACACCTCACTCATTATGCAATAAATGCAGGTTACAAGACATGAAATACAAATCCTATTTTTTTTCTATTTTTAATAAAATAGTACGCAGAGTGAAATAGGTTTTTACCTATTAGGTTCACTTTTACCATAAATAATTTTACTATAAATAATTTTCTAAAAAAAAAAAAAAGGATTGTGGGTTGTAAAACTTCGCGTAACAAAATAAAAAGAAATCCAATCAAATCAGTGTAAACACACTCCGTTCCCAACTTTCCGCCGGAGGCATTGCGTGTTGGGTGGGGGAACGCTGCGCTTTGCCTAGACACCAGAGCGAATAAACGGTTTTACAGGCACCCCTAAATGTCATCACAAGGAAACGAAAATATTTTTAAGACATGAAGTAATTAATATATACAAACAAAATTAATTGATTATAGACATAAAATTTTTAATTAATTCTTTCCTCCTTAACCTTAACTTAACTGACCGTATAGCTTTAACTGAGTGTAAAAAGCGATATTATGTAACTTTAGATAAACGACAACCTCAAGTAAAAAAGTTCTAAGCATTATTGTATTTTTTGTTAATCTTGTATGATAATATTAAAATCATGAAAATGTTTTACATTTAGTGTTCCTGGAAATTCCACAATTCTACCAGATGTTGTTAAAATGTGTCATGGCATCCTTGGCCTTACTGCATCACTCTATTTCCGGGAAACAGCTACCATTGTTGCATATCTTTGAACCTCAGTATATAAAATTGTCGACGAAACGCTACGATACGATCTACCTTCATTAGCTTAGTTCGGTTTTTGCTTCGGTTGATTGTAAGACCAAGTTTAATCTTTTCACAAATCTTTGCATGTCAGATATTGTTGATGCCAATAGTACTGTGTCGTCGGCGTATCTGAAATCCTTTATTAGTCTACAAGATCACAATGATACAAGTACTATCTATAACTAGTCCGGATCAGTTCTATTAATATAAGTACTTTCGGTATATTGAATACTTTTACATTTAGTTTTTCTAAAACTAGATCCAGATCTATTTCAGCTGGATTCATAAATATAACTTCATCATTATGACCGTGGTACCGAACATCAGATACCATTCTTCATCTTCAACCCAATAGAAATGTAAAACAAAACTGTTGGCGTTTAGCCACCATAATAGAAATTGTATGTTTGTGATATATTGAATTTGTTCGCCATTTTTTTTTCAGGTTTACTACACACACACTAACAGTGAGCGCTTTGGATCGAAAACATGAAAAAAAAAATGTTTCTTCCCAAAAAAATTGGATTAGAGCATATTTTTTCTAAAGATAATATCTTTATTTAAATAATTGTTAAAATATTAAATTTACTTAACTATATATGATTCGATACCTAGAAAGTGTGACGACATTCAAAATCGGCTTAGCGAATTAGTAACTATATTAAGCTATTAATGACATAAACTCATAGATATATAAAACATCTCATAGAAAATTTTATTTAAAAATACTTCCTTTCATAAATTATAATGTCAACGGCTTACCAACGTCAATATGTCACATTTTTGATGTATGAACTAAAAGCAATGTGACGTCACATGTCAATTAGGGTTGTGGACTCCGCGACCTAACTAGCTCCGCAGTCCGCTCGATTTGAAGACACTGTGTGTTGTATTGCGGAAGTCAGTTCCGCACTTTCTATAGGTAGAGCGAAGAAACGAAAGCGATTCATTGTCTCGAATGATAATCGAACCAACACCACGATAGTCCTTTTAATAGTTGTTAAAAGAAAGAAAAAAATATATATTAGTAAGTCTAAAAGAAATAGGAATCGAGGCCAGTAGTGGCGCAGTGACACTGAGGGGCGCCTGTAAAACCGACTGCTTGTGGGTTCGATTCCAATTCGGGGAGATGAAATATTTACTTAAATTTATATTTCCATTTTTCGCACTGGTGTTGAGGCTAATCGCAGCGTTGAGTTCTGCCACTCAACACGCAATGCCTCTAAAATTCGTCAGAAAGGGTGGAACGGAGTGTCTTCACACTAGATTCAGCGTGAAGCTGATTTGATTTGATTTATGTTTCTAAAAGGAATCTGTTCATGTTAAAAAACCATAAAATCAAACATAAAACAAAAGTGAAGTAAAACAATCTTATCTCTCTCTTAATTTCTAATTCACCCACAATGGGAGTAGATTGCATCGCCGCGGGTCAAGCTGCAGGTCACGCAGCACTCGGGAATCTCGAAGCCTGCAATTTAGTGCTATTCAATCAAAAGCCTATCCGTGGTATGATCTTGGGCAAATTCGCCAGCGAAATTGTCGTGCCTCGTTCTAATAACTTGTGCATTAGATGTTTTTATGGTTTATTATTTCTTTTTTGTTTTTTTTTGGTTCACGCTGTATTCCGCTTGTAGCAGGGTAAGCAGTCGGAACCCAGTGTTAAGAAAATAAAAAAATCTTGAGGCCGTCTTGGCACTGGAGCACAAGTGCGTGACTGCAAATGTGACAGTTATGGTTTGATTCCCACTCGGACAAATTAATTTATAATATTATTTTTTATTTTTATTAATACTTATTAATATTTTCATTTTCCTTGCCCCAATACCACCACTTAACAAGTGTGCCTATAAAATTCGCCGGAAAGTGGAACCGTTTTGCACTTTCCGCCCAATTTTATGACTGAACCCACAACCGTCACATTTGCAGTCACACACTTGTGTTCCAGTGCCAAGACAGCCTCAAGATTTTTTTATTATACTTTATATTTTTTCTTGTCCAGTAATAATGGGCATAAATACAGCAGCTTCACGTTTTTTCCCGCACAATAAAGTAATCAGAGATAGTCCGCTCCGCACTCTACAGCAAGCTTTTAACATATTGCGTATTGAGTGAAGACCTTCAGCTTCCAGAGCAGAAAAATAAATTAATCTATTTTGGTGGAAATCAAAGTCACAACCATCATCTTTTACAACCAAACGCTGCCCCATGCACCACGACGTGACTATACAAATGGTGGCAATGTATAGTCACGTCGTAATGCCTTCGTAATGCCTTCGTTCTCCGCCCATTTTGGAGATATTCAGTTTTGAGGTGAGGAGAAACACCACAATCTGTCTAATCGAAAGAAGCGGAAACATAAATATACAATAAATTAAACAAATATACAACCTTGAAAATTAGATATCTACTAAAAATAAACTTAGGCAAAAAATAAATTGCTTAATAAATTCAGGTAAAAAATTAATTGCTTAATATTAGAATACATTGCACTTTATCTATTTTTAATTCAAAACAGTTTAAAAACGACTAATTAGCATGATTTGATTCCGAATTAAATTTTATAATATATTTTTCAGTGCATTATAAAAATTACGTTAAACATTTTGAATTTAAAGGAAAACCTCTTAAAATGGTCATTATGACGTTTTCGACCTTCCCATACCAATTGTAAAGTGTATAAACAAAATATCCGAGTAGAATAACGGTAATTATTTCTCATGCATTATTAAATTGGGACGGGAATTGAAGACGGAAATGTCGTAACACCAAGTTTTCAGGTTCCCTCTACGTCTCTTGCTCTTGTTTTGTCTCCCTCTGCCTTTTCTTCCTATCTTGGCACGCTTATTTCAGACAAACAGTCAATACTGTTTGTCTGAAATACATACATACTTATAATATTTAAAAGCTATATTTATGTATATTAGATTTTTTTGAGAATAGAAAAGCACTTAAGCTTATGTATTAAAACTGTAAGACAAATTCATAAGAAATACTCTTTATTTAAAATCAACACATGTAGATCTATCTTGTAAATAATAAGAATTGCTTGATTTGAAAAACTAAAGAATTCAAAAATTTATGAGTAATTTTATGAGTATAAAATGTATTATAAATTATTAATTTATAGTTTCAAAATAATATAACACATACTTTTAAGTAAGTTTGAGGCCAGTCGTGGAACAAGCGTGTGACTGTAAACGCAACAGATTGTGCAGTCGATTCTCACAAGAGAAAGGGAAATATTTTATTAATATTGTCATATTTTGCACTCTGGTGTCAAGGCAAAGCACGGCGTTGAGTTCCGCCACTCAACACGCAATGCCTACAGAATTCAGCGGAAACTGTTGAGCGGAATGTCTTAACACTAGTTTCCCTCTGCCCAGCCTGCTAGATGCGGGTTATAGCGTGAAACTGAAAAAAAAATAGGTACCTACATATAAAAGGCCAGTTATGGCAAAGAAGCACAAAATGTGACTGTAAAACCGACTGGTTGTGGTTTCGATCCCTACTCGAGGAGATGAAATATTTACTTACATTTATATTTAAGAGGGGAACGGGGCGTCTAAACACTGGGTTCCCTCTGCCTACCCTGCTGTGCGCGGGATACAGAAAAAATAGATTGAAGCTGATCTACCTACCTATACCTGCCTAATATGTGCAGACGGTTTCTCAAACAATATTTCCAATACAATATCCATAGATCGATTTACATAGGTGCCGATACAGTGTACCCTCACCCCGTTACACGCAAAACGGGAGTCAAAGCTCTCATTCGAATGCATGTACAATACGTTGAACCTTCATTTTCCTTTTGTGAACTAATAATTAATTGTAATACTGCATAATCTATTTTTTCTGTTTATTTTATAAATAAAGGGCTAGCTAGATATAATATAGTGTCAGGTCACTCCGTTTTCCAAATTAAAGACATTGCGGGAGCGGAAACTTAAAAACTAATTCATTTAAGGCAAACCCACAATCAATGGATAGTCGATTTATGAGCACGATTATTTATGTATAAGTCCCATTCAAAGATGTTGAGCAATGAGAGTACAAGAGAGAGAGAGAGAGAGTGAGAGAGAGTAACGACACAACGAGTGGTGATGATTTCCATTATTCAACATGTAACATTTCGAAGATTGAGATATTGGGCGGTGCGTGACGAACGGAATGTCTTTATACTAGGTTTCCTCTACCACCTCTCCGTTTTATGCGGTAAATTGTGTAAAACCATAAAAAGAAAATATAAACAAAACAATTCAAATACTAAAATATAAAGTTTAAATCTTAATTAGTATTCATATGGGAAGCGTAGAGATGGCTCTCTACCATATTAATTAAATTATTTTAGTACAACTCACAACTATTTTATACATTATAACCTCTTAGTCTTGAATACTTATAACATGAACAGTGACAAGGACCACCCTTCAGTACTCTCGACCTGAAAATAAAATCGCTATATTTAACATGCGAGCTCTTTATAATTGCATCGTACGTGTATTATATACGTTTAAATATATAGAGACGTATGTACATATACTCTAACTTGACTACATTAATAAGTATACATACAGTATGCATACTACATAGTCGCAGACGCACTCAGAAATGTAAATTATAGCTTAATTTTGTGTTAAATTAGTACTTAGGCACAAACTTCTGGAATTGATTTTATTTAAATTGTTTTTTTTTCAACTTCACGCTATATCCCGTTTATAGTGGAGTAGGCATAGAGAAACTCTTCCACCTCGGCTGTTTCGTAACCAAACGCTGCGCCACGACTGGCCTTGAAATAGTAAATTTTAATCGTTATATTTAAGTGTGGCGTTATCCATTACAGTATAAAATAGTAAAGTCACATCGAATAGACGTACATAGGAATGAAATAAAAGTTACAATAACCTAATAATATCAGTACAATACTAATATTTTGTACAACAACGCAGGATAGTTTAAGAAATTAAAAATAAAAATAACAGCGACTAAGGTCAAACGCTAAATGTATATTATAATGTCGTAAATTTCTAGTCTTATCAGCTTCACGCTGTATCCCATCCATAGAAGGGTAGGCAGAAGGAGCCTGGTGTTATGACACTCCGTTCTCCACTTTCTCCTGAATTCTGAAGGCTCAACGCCGCGCTTTGCCTCGTCACTACACCAGAGTTAAGAAAATGGAAATATAAATGAAAATAAATTTCATCTTCTTGAGTGGGGATCGAACCCACAACCAGTCACGTTAACAGTCACACTTTGTGCCTCTGCGCCACAGCCAGCCTCGATTTGTTCTCAATTAGTACACAATATAAGCCTACGTTATAAATATTTTGGTTAATCTACAAAATACCACGAAAAGTCACATCAAAAATTTGCTACGTAAAAAATGGAATCAAATATCGATTATATATTGCGCAAAACTTGTAACCCAGCTTGAACCTGGGTGCGGCTAGGGTCTGCGACCCTTTCAATCCAGGCGAATGCTCCCTACACCCTCCCAAACGCTGCAGGGACTTAAGTTATTATAAAGATGTTATAAAATTAAAATTAGGTTATTTTATTATCAATTAATTGAGGCCAGTCGTGGCGCAGGGACACAAAGTGTGACTATAAGCGCAACTAGCTGTGGGTTCGTTTCCTACTCGAGGAAATGGAATATTTATTAAAATATACATTTAAATAAATATTATATTACTATTTTTTCGCTCTGGTGTCGAGGCAAACAGCGGCGTCGAGTTCCGCCACCTAACACGCAAGGCCTTAAGAATTCGACAAAAAGTGAGGAACAAAGTGTCTTAACACTAAGTTCCATCTGTCCACTCTGCTGTGTGCGAAATAAAGCGTGTAGCTGATTTTTTATTATTATTAATATTCATAATTATTAACAAGAAAATTGTACATTAATTAATTAGTATAAGAAATACTACAATAATTATTTTTTATGATTTGCAATGAATAAGTCATCATTTATAAATGCTTAGTACTTAATGAGGAATGAGGTCGCAGTTTGGTATATTTTTTGCGATTTTAACCTTCACTCTATCAATTGGTGTGTGACAAATTACGATTTTCTCCAATTTTGGCCTGTTTTAGAAAAGTGAAACATTCCGTGAGGTGTTCTACTTCACGCGTCGTCCAACTTAACCAGGGACACGAACATATTATTAAATATAAATATTAATGATCTGGGAATCAAACACGCAACTATCGCAACTTCAGTTAGTCACCTATGTCATTTATTCTACATTGTCAGCGATTATACAGATAATTGCAAGATATAACCATATTTATCAACTAAAATATATATGACTAGATAAAGGCTACTTATTTAGAAAAATCTTTTTCTTTTTCGTTCCTAAGTGCGCAAGTAGCGCTTTAAAAATGTTAAAAAAAATAAAAGCTTCACGCTGTATACATACATATGCTGTAGATACGATATTACCTGTCCAATGGCAGGAGTCAATGCAGCGCTTAACCTAATCACTCGGACGGTAGGAAGAAATGAAAACATTAAATAATTCATTTCGCCGACTGGGAATTGAACCTATAAGCGTCGAATTTAAAGTAACACCTGAGCCACAAAAGCTTCTACAAAAAAAAATATCCAAAATACAATTAATAATTATAAATATATCATATATTATTTGGTATTTCACGTAACAAAGGCTGGGTGCGGTGACCCATGTCTGCGACCTGCCAATACAGGTTATCACACCGTCTACGAGTACACCCTCAAAACACCCCCTCAAAACGCTGCAGGGATTTCTGTAACAACCGCCGAAGTGCGTTGACTTCGTTTCTATGATACTAGCTAATGCACTCGACCTTTGGTAAAGAAAATTAGTGTTAAATTTTAGAATAACTTCTTATTAAAGTTTGTATTAGCTAACTTGAAGCTAGTCGTAAATTTGTAATATGATGTTGGAGTGAAAGTGGTTATATATTTTCTTATTAAAATATACATTGGGCTTTAGTTAATTTACAAGTAGATAATAAATTATATTATACAATCTTTTTCAGGTTCTTTTTTATATTGTTTGGAAATATTAAGTTGCGGAACAAAATATATCTTGTTAATCAATTTAAAAATGTAAATGTAAATATAATTAGATTTTCTTTAATAATTGATTATTTATTTAAAAACGTAATTTTGTGTTGTAAAATAATTTATGAAATGTATAAACATTTATAATAATGTTCTCGACCATATTACAGTAAATAAAAAAAAATGAGAAATATTATCTTTATGACACGAATGTGTAAATTTCAATTCAGGTCAAGCGTTTTCTAGCTTATTATTGATACATTTCTTTAAAATTATGATAACGTGATTACAGCTACGTTCACATTTTTCATAGAATATCAACTCTACATTTGAAAGTATCGACAAAAACATGTATGATGATGATAATATAAAATATATTATAATACAATTGAGACAGTTGTGTTTCAGTGGCAAAGCATTTGACATAAACGCAATGATAATGGATTCATTTTCTACTGGGGCAATAGATTTTTAATTTCTAGCTCTAGTGTCAAGACAAAGTCCAACATTGAGTTCCACAAATATCTCAAAAAGAAGGCAGCACGTGACGTACGCAGTAACTTACCGCTAGGTTTCCTCTGCCTACTATACTATCACTGCCTGCGGGATACGCGAAAAAATTAAGAAATATGTAGTGTGTCAAAAATCATTTTCTACTGTTTTATAGTATTGAAAATCGAAATCGTA